>JBBPBX010057075.1:0-22555 GCA_038048925.1 Garcialebias charrua | reverse complement strand
ACATCATAAAAAGTCAGCATTTTATGGTGAGTTACCAGCTTTTAATTTTGTTCTGTACACAAACAATAGCTCCTGTTTATTTTAAATAAAATATTTAGAATAACAGAGGTACGGACAAACATTTTTGCTTATTTTAAATACAAAGAATTTAAAATAACAAACAAAAGTACAGTTTTCACTCCAGATAACTAAAAAATTTTTCCTTTCTCTTCCTTTCTCTGACACATCATCTTCCACAGTTGTCCTGTGCACATTTAAACTTTCCTGTTTATTTCAAATAGTGAAAAGTTTAGAATAACGAATACAGAACATCTTTTATTTTGATTTTCACTGAAAATCCAGATAAAAGATGGCAGGCACAGAGGGTGAGACCCCTGACACCACTGATACAGGGCAGCCTGTGCCACCTCAAGGCCACGACCCGACCAAAGCAGATTGGATCGAATGTGCCTTATTTTCACTCACAGGGCCCATCACAAACTACCATGAAGAGACACAGTTGATGGAGGAAGCAGATGTGGACAGTGCATTAAAAACTGTAACAGCTGGAACCACAACGGCTGAAAAGAAAGCAGACAGAGATAAACGTTTGGCTAAATTAAGCCTTCTGTTAAAGGCCAAGCTAGACTTTGAAACTGCTGTACGCCGGGCTGTCTCTACATCATGTTTAACAGCACAAATGGAGGTTGCCGCTTTACAGCAGGAGGTAAAGAGTTTAACACAGTCGAGTATTGGCAGCGCTGAACAAACGCGTAGTCTCTACGAAGAATGCAAAGTGTTAAAAAGGGATTTTGACCAATCACAAGATGATTTGGAAAAATGTGTGGTGGAGAAGGATACGTATTACCATCAATACAAGTCGCTTCAGGCGGATTGTGGGGAGGCACGAGACGCGCTGGAAAAATGCACGGACACCCTGGAATCATTATCACTACGGTACACAAGGCTGCAAGAAGATTATAGAAAATCACAAGAACAGCACATGATGTTACAACGTGAAAATGATGGGTTAAAAGTCCAACTGAATAGTTGTAAAATAGAGCGTGCATCAGCAATGAACAAACTCTTTGAAGAAGAGAGAAAATGTTTGGGTCTCATGAGTAAACACCTTGAGAACTCACCGCCTCCGCTGCCCCCTCCCATACCTGATGACCTACTCCCTCCTCCACCGCCCCCGCCCATGCCAGATGCACTACTCCCTCCAACACCACCGCGCCGTCCCTTAGGGCCTCTAAAACCGACAATCCCACCGGATGCACCGGTGGGTGGATCTGATAATAACCCACAAATACCTCTATCAATGGCTGAACTACGGAATATGGCGAAAAGCATTCAAACCTTCGCCCCTGGCCCAATGGGCTCACACGAAACCAAGATCTATCTCGAGGACCTTGATTTCCAGCTTCAACGTTTCCCAGAAGCTACAGATGATGATAGAATCTGTCTGTTAAGGTTAACATCGGACAGGACGGTGCATGCTTTTATGAAGCGTCAACGAGAAGCAGTGATGAAAGACTACAGTCTTCTCTGTGCTGCGCTGATAAGGGAGTTTTCTCCTTGCACGGGGCCCGATGGCATCATAACAGCAGCTAACATCAAGCAAGGTAGGAATGAACACCCAAGGTCATATTATGACCGAATATTCCGTGCCTATTTCGGGGACAGATGCGAACCTGAAATGGAGGAGGAGGTAGGGTTTAAGTATATTTTCAGCCAAAACCTCTGCCCTGACATAAGAGAGAAAGTACATGTCAGCGCAAACTATAAACGGAGGTCCATCGAAGACATAAGAGAGTGCGCGATAGATGTTTTTACAGGTCGCTCACCAAACAAGACACCCTTTGAAGTGTGTCCTGGTGAAAAGGTCAAATACCAATCGCTAGACCTTGAAGGAGCAAGAGCGCCAGCTCACTCTTTTAAGGAAGCCGAGAATAAGCAATATTTCCAACCTGACAGACCGCAAAATGAAGGTGTCCGCTGGAACAAAGACCAAAAGGGGTCCAGAGACCCTAAGTGGTACAGGCCGCATCAAGAGGAAGAACCCCATCATCAAAAAAGGGGGGCTTTCCAAAAGAAAAAGAAATATGGGTCCCAAGGTGACTCATATGGAAGAGGGCGGTCCCAGAGGGGACCCCCGAGCAATGCGCCAGATCCTGCACCTCAAACTGAACAGTCTGGGGCGAGGAAAAACCCACAGAAGTTCCAGAAAAAAGGCCCTAAACCTCTGTCTTCAGAAGAGATGGAGAACATACGTCGGTTGTTAGAAAGTTTGAAAAAAACAAACAAGGAAAACAAACCTGGTGTGATGTGTAGCACTATCATTGATAGTGACTCAGAACACACTAATAACAGCAATGCCACGATTGCTGACAGTCACCAAGATACTGATGGTCAGGATGCTGACAATCAGGGTATAGACGGTCAACAAGATGTTGACTGTAACCATGACATCATTGTTACAGAGTCCGAGAGCCCCTCATCAGAAAAAGGGGGGGAAAGCGCACTCACCAAAGACAATGACTCGTCGCAGACCGATCACTCAGACCCATGTGTGACTGCACTACCAGTACAGGTGAATGAAATTCACACAGACAATGGTAGACGTAACACACGTCGGAAAAAACCTGGTAGGTTCCTGTGTAACATTATCAGGAAGGGGCCCGCTAAGAAGGCTTACCTGTCAATCACTTTAGAAGGGGTCCTCACAGAAGAGGCCCTCCTGGATGGTGGGGCTGACATAACCATTATGTCTCCCACACTGTTGAAGGAGCTAAGGATAGCCGCTAGCGGGGTTGACAGGGAAATACCCCTCAAAGAATGTGCTGTAGTACTACAGGGACTCTCAGAGACGAGTACAACCCTTACAGCTATAGCCATGGTTCATATGCAGATTGGTGAAATGACGCTATACCACCCGGTACACGTGTCCACCGTTGACTCATTCCCATTTTTGGTTGGCCAAGACTTTATAAACCGCTTCGACGCGATTATAGATTATGGTGATCAAACAATGTGGACCAGAGTGAGCCAACCACTGCCAATCGATATGCCTACACAAGGTGACACTGACTGTCTAACAGCAGGTACCGCGGAAGGCACAAAGGGGTCCTCCAACGAGAGCACAATCCCGGTAAGTGAACCTTCAGCAACAGGTGAGGCAGAAAAGGCCCAACAAGAGAGCCTCCTCTGCGAGCTGAAACAGTCAGCACTCACTGAACACTACCTACCGCAGGTAGTCAAAGGTGTTGAGATCCAAGGATCCCACACCGATGATGCTGTTTTGTCTCCTTGGACGGAGAAATCAGCGATCAGCCAAGCTTTCTATGGAACCTTGGTTAAAAAACAGTTGGGTCTAGAAATGAACAAAAAGGCTTTCCGCTTTTCGTTGGACCCCAACGATAAACAGGTAATGACCGCAAAAGGGATCATTGACCTGAAACTGATCTGGAACCAACGAGAACTGGATCACCCGTTCCTCGTGGTCCCGAACTTACCACATGCAACCTACATAGGCTCCGACATTTTGGTAAGGTTAGGTGTCCGAGTGGACATCAACAACAATGTACTGTGGTCACTAGACACAGCCACAAAGGACTCTCCTGTGCTAACAACAGAGAACCTTAAGGCTGGACAGACCATTCCAGAGGTCTGTCAGATTGCTAACAGCCATAACACTGCGGTACCACCTCAGGTTATGAACATGCCGGTGATGATTCACATCATGAAAGGACAAGCTATTAGCACAAAACTGGCATACTTTCAACCATCTCCTATGTTTTTCAACTTAGGACTGTCCATGGAGGCCACATTCCAAGTGACCCTCGACTGCAGAACCACGACTGTTGCTGTGTGCAACACAAGCACAGAAGAGGTACTGATCCCAAAAAACACACAGCTAGGATGGTTGATCTCCACTGATTTTCATGATTTTGAGCTAAGCATTCCATTTCTGGGAGGACTCCCAGAGAACTTGATCCCATATCAACACACGGGGCAAGTCTTGTTCACGAAACCAACACAGGCCATAGCTCTTTTCTCCCCCACTGAGTCCGACCAGGACACTGTCCGCAGGTTCGGTTTCAACAAAGGAGACAGTCTATGCCCCCAAACTTACAGTGCACTACCTGTTGACAGGTTTTACGACACTGAAGGGGACTCACTGGAGCTCCCCAAAGAACAAGAACCCCTCTCAGTTGCTTCACAGATTGACCAGGTGGTCGCCCAAGCCGACGCCCTGAAAACTGATGAAGAAAGGGACAAACTTCGCAAAGTTCTTCTAAAATATGAGAAATCATTCTCAACTGACTCGATGGATTGTGGGTTGACCACGCTCCACACAGTGAGCATCCCAACCCCGCCTAATGCTCCCCCTGCATTTGTCAGACAGTACAAGATTCCTCTGGCAGCACATCAACCTATCAGAGAAATCATTAATGACCTGTTAGAAAAAGGTATCATCCGATACTGTAACAGCACTTACTCTGCGCCTTTATGGCCGGTGTTAAAACCTAATGGTAAGTGGAGACTCACTATAGACTACCGAAAGCTAAACAAACAAGTTCCCTTATCCAGATGGCCTATGACGCAACTCCAACAGGAACTGCCCAAGGTCACCAATGGTAAGTACTTCTCGACTCTCGACGTCGCCTCTGGTTTTTGGACCATCCCTGTGCGCGCCGAGGACCAGTACAAACTAGCTTTCACTTTTGGTGGCCGTCAGTACACCTTTAACAGGTGTCCCTTTGGCTACGCTAACTCACCTGCAGAGTTCAACATTTTCTTGAACAAAGCATGTCCAGACGCCCACGAGCGTGGGACACTGATCTACGTGGACGATGTCCTTTTGAGGCAGCCAACACTGGACTCACATTTGGCTGAGATCGACCACGTTCTGAATCAGCTGACAACTGCTGGTGCTAAGATATCACTGTCAAAATGCCAATGGTGCAGAACCAAAGTGGACTACGTTGGCCTACTTGTAGGTCCTGACGGAGTACAACCACAGCTGACTCGCACCCAAGGCCTCGACAATCTCAAAGTCCCCACCAATCTCAAAGAACTACAAAGTTTTCTGGGCGTGTGTAACTACTCGAACCAGTTCATCGAGAACTATGCGGACCTTGCGAAACCACTGACTGAACTCCTTAAAAAAGACGTACCATTTGTTTGGACTGACAAACAGCAACAGGCAATGGACGCTCTTATAAACAGGATCAAGTCAGCCCCTTGTTTAGTCTACCCAGACTACAACAAAGAGTTTTACTTGGAAGTGGGCTTCTCAGCTCATTGCATAAGTGCAGGTCTGTACCAGATACACGACAGAGACAAACGTGTAGTAGCCTATGCCAGCAAAACGATGGCAGGCCCCGAGTTGAGATTCTCAGACTGTGAGAAAGCTTTACTGACCACAGTGTGGGCAGTTAAACATTTCTCCAGCTACATTGGTGGACAGAAAATCATTGTGGAAACACAACACCAGCCAGTGACTTTTCTTAACAGTGAACGCATCAGAGATGGTGTGGTGACAAACTCACGTGTTGCAACGTGGCTCATGGCGCTTCAAAGTTTTAACCTAGACATACGTTATGGTCAAAACAAGAAGTCTCATCTGGGGACGGACTTGGCAATCTGCCAGAAGTGTACACAAGATGTACCAGCCACCCAGCCGCCGGTTGAGGTAAAACCCCCAGTAACTGAAGACCCGAATCACCACTTCTTTGATGACAATATCTGCAAAGATATGACAACATTGTACGTGGATGGATCTTCATTCCTCCGCGACAAGATCTGCAGAGCAGGTGTTGGAGGGGTCCTCCTCCAAGACCAAGAGCAGATAACTTTCAGCTACAAATTAGGCTCTCAGACTTCTCAGTATGCTGAGATTGCAGGAATCCTAATAGCTCTCCAGATGGTAGTAGAACGCTCCATCAAGACGCTAGTTATCTGCACTGACTCTAACTATGCTCGTTTGAGTTTCGCTTGTCACCTCGCTGTGTGGAAACAGAACGGTTTCCTAACAAGCGACAGAAAAGTGGTCAAACACAAAGAGCTTTTCATAGCGTGTGATCACTTGGTGACATCACATGACTTACAGATCTACTGGAAGAAAGTTCCGGGGCATTCTAGAGTCCCAGGCGATGACAAGCATTACAATGACATTGCAGATTCCTTAGCCAAAGAAGGAGCCGACGAAGGTCCTCTATGGTCCTTCGACTCCTCCTGGTTGATCAAGACTCTGTCAATACAGCCTGCTGTTGGGGTTATGGCAGTCACACGTGCCCAGGCCGCAGCCAGACCTGCTGACAACGCAGTCTCTGTACGACCTGCACTGACTGACCCAGACATCATCCAACTACAGAAGTCGGATCCTGCTATCAACTCCATGATACTGTACCTGACCGATCCGAACAAAAATAGTCCGTCTAAAGACGACCTGGATTCCGATCCAGACCTTAAGGTCCTCTATCAGCTGCGCAAACAGCTAAAACTAATCAAGGGCATCTTAACTTTCGCTCATGGACCAACGTCCTCACCTGTGTTCGTGGTTCCCCATGACCAAAGGGGGGTGATGTTAGTTCATGCCCATGATCTCCCGTCCGCAGGACACAAAGGAGATAAAGCCACGCTGACGGCATTAAAACAAATTGCCTATTGGCCTGGAATGAAAAAGGATGTCAAGGACTACATTGAAGGGTGCGTGGTCTGTGGCCAGTTTCAGCCAACCAGACCACTTCACAGAGCACCACTGCAAAGCAGAGGCATTGCATTCCCATGGTCTGACCTCCAGATCGACTGGGTTGGACCACTCACTAAGAGCTCTAGAGGAAATAAATATTTTCTCACGGTAACCTGTGCATTCACCAAATGGGTAGAATGCCTACCAGCTCCTAACGACACAGCACAAACCACTGCTATGTTGTTAATGAATCATATATTCTCAAGGTTTGGACTTCCCCTTCGGGTGAACTCAGACCAAGGTACACACTTCACAGGTGAAGTGATGAAAGAACTGTGGAAGACGCTAGGCGTCAAGGCCAACTTTCATGTCGGCTACCACCCACAGGCTTCAGGCCAAGTAGAGAGAGCAAACAGAACTGTGGTGAGTATTTTGAAGAAATACGTGGCTGCAAACCACAAGGACTGGGACGTGAAACTCCCTCTGGTCCTCATGGCCATAAGAGCCACTCCACACACATCAACTGGCATCTCTCCCTTCGAGATGATGACCGGTCGACAAATGACTCTCCCTCTACACCTGTTGTACCAACCAGGCGACGCCGCCATGGCGACAGCCTACACCACACAACAATACATGAAAGATTTGAATGTACACCTCAGAAACACTTTTGCTTTCGCCCAGAAAAACCTGGAAAAATCCGCTGAAGGACGTAAGGCGTACTACGACCAAAAGGCCTCTCACAATGAACTCCAAGTGGGAGACAGAGTCTGGTACTATACGTTCGCCCCAGCAACCGGGAAAGGAGGGTCCGAGACCGGAACTCTCGCCCGCAAACTAATGCCCAGGTGGACTGGACCTCATCTGATAACAGACAAAGTGTCCTCAGTCGTCTACGAAATCAAAATCAGCAAAGGCCGCAAAGAGCCAATTGCTAAATGGGTACATCGAAATCAGATCAAACCTTACAAGGCGTTCAATGACTCCACAAAAGACAAAGATCTCACAAACTCACCGACTTCATGGGATAATAAGGTCGTCCAAACACAAGTTAGTAAATAAACTAATCAGGTTTAAACTACCATATTTCCCACCCTATAAGTCGCATTGTCCAATTTGAACTTAGAAACGCTAAGCCTAAAACCCACAACAAAAAACTAACCTTAACAACCGTTTAAATCCACGAGATTTAATTTGACCTCGGTCATAAAGTTGAGACCTGTTTTCTTGTGTGTTGCACTTTGGAATCTGACGACAAGAGTGTGTCGAAGCAGTGAAACGTTGTTTCCTTGTTGTTTAGTCATTACTGTTGTCATTAGTTGAGATATTGTTTGGTTCTGAACACTCCCAGCCAAAAAGGTTTTGCATTAACATTGGTTAATGAATGATATGGATTTAACTATGCCAACATGCAGTTCGTTTTGTTAAGTCTCAATCGTTGAAGAGTCAATGTAGTTTAAAGTTGCTCAAAGTACAATAAACTACATTGACCTCACAATTTCTAAATTGAACCGATCCGATCGTTTCAATTCTAGATTGTCTATTCATTTTGATGAGTCTCGCCATAGACTTCAAAATTTATTAGGAATACCAAATCCTACGTCGTTCGTCTAAAAGACAACAGACATTTAGATCAAACTATATTTCATTTTTATTTTAGTTTAACCTAAACTAAGTAATGAATGGAGGAATAGTTTGGAATTAGAGGCCTTCGTTACAGAAGCCCTCCAAAATTTTATAGGTACAAATCCCTATATCTAAATTTACAGAATTGATCCACCCCTTAATTGGTAAGTGTAGCTGATCTAAACCATGATAGCTTACATACCAGGTGCATATAGGTAAGGCTTAATGTAAAATCCCAATCATAAGCCCACCTTAAAAACCACATAATTGCATGACACATAGAACCAGAGTGGCACTGACTGGAAACCAACCAGCCAACAACCTTCGATGTGGGGACCTGCAGCTCCAACGCTTGGTCTTCAACCTTCGTCCAAGGGCCGCCTCCTCTGCGTCAATCGAGGGATCCCCTCTACATGCTGATTATGAAAACAATTGTTGCTGATCATTCAACAAAACTAATCGTTGGGGATTTACTGCTGTGGAATTACCGCTGTGGATTATAAGACTTTGTTTTCCAAAGGATCACAGACTTTGTTTTCCAAGAGTTAACAGACTCAGTTTTCCGAGGGATTAAAAGCTTACCGCAATGGGATTACCTACGAACAGTATGGAATTTCCAAAAACTTTATGGGATTATAATTTTTGATTTTTTTTTTCCACTTGCTGGATTACTTCAAGATCAAAGACAGTTCAAGGTTTCCTTTCGTGTTGGACCCCATCCCCAAGGACTGGCGATGGCTTCCAAAAGGGGGGAGATGTAGTGGACCTACCCAGGGTCAAATTAAGGTTTTTGAACTGTCCAGTGATGACCTTTACTGACCTCTCAGTAAAGCAAGACATTTACTACAAAATTATTCATTTAGCTATAATCTGATAACATAGTCACCAATAAGAGACTATTTCTATCTTTGATTTTAGGCTGATGTGATCAAAAGAATAATTTTATTTGTAAGAGCATCAGTACATTTTAATGTCAGATAAATCAAATACTCTGCTTAATTCAAAATGTTGTACATGGAGGATTTCTCCTCTCCTCTCGAACTTGCATGTGAAGATAAAAGGAACACTTTATCTCATTCATTTTAGCTTGAGCTCAGGACAATCTAGACACCCAAAGACTTTTGTTTTTGTCCTATTTAATAATCAAGCTATTATCATTAATAGGTCCCATATGTGATGCTTAATGACGTTGTTTTAATCAAACCAACAGTATTTTGTTAAAGTGTTAAAGCAAAGGAATCAGTTTTATGATAAAATGCTGACATCTGAAACTAACACTTTATCTTTCTGACAAACTAATCTTTTGACCCCCTTTCAACATGTTGATGTCATCCTCACATCAACTTATGATGCCATTCGGCCAATCAGAAAGAACACATTTTCTGGGTCACGTCTCAGTTAAAACCTTCACATCTTACTTTCTCTAAAAGTCTGCTGGAGTAAGCCTCAAACCATGGTCTTCTCCAAAGAACTGATGATCGTCTGGTCAACACGCTAATGACCATGTCATTCAGTTAAAGACTTATAACATGCCAAGTTATAAGCCATCTTCAACAGCTGAAAAGCTCTCTTTTATTGACATTCCTTTAAGGAACGTCTTATCTTGAACAACAGCACCAGGAGCTGCCGTTACTTTCGGTTCGAGTCAAGGCGCACGTCTGGAGACGCTGAGAATGGTAAACGAACTGACCAAACTGGACCGAGGGAGACTGACCATCTTCACGAGGTAACAAGTCGTCAAATGCTTTGCCAAGGGTACCAACGTGTAGCTTTAATCGGCCGGAGAACTGCCATGTTTCTGGTTAAAACACATCAAGATAACTCCCTGACTCTTAACTTTTCTTCCTCCATAAATTTCTCCTCCTAAATCTTTCCCTCTCTATCTAAGCTGGAAACTATTTTAAGCTGAAGAGCCCACAGACTAAATATGTTAACATCCAATATTTATGTCTGTTGTGTTATGATTCAAGTGTGCTGACGTATTAATTTGAAAGAAAGTGAAATCATGTCAATCAAGTGTAATGGTGTTAATTTAGTTGATTTATTTTAAATAAATGATAGTGTCTCTTTGACATATCAAACTAAGTTAACGTCTTTGTCACTTAATGGCTTTGTGTATTTATCCATCATAAAGATCACAGAAATATTGGGTAAACTGAAAAAGAACAGAATCCGTGAATTTACTATTCAATCTGAATAAGTAGATTAATTAAGATAAAAAGGAGGTCAGTATTAATATTGCCCTCCTCATTAATTCTTACACAGGCGGTAAGACGACAGGTGTCCTTCCTGGGGAGAGTAATCTCTCAGAAGGGAGCGGGCCTTTCATCTTCACATCGTGACACAATTTTGCATCATCCAAAACCACAGACAGTGAAAGAGATGCTGTCTTTTCTCGGTCTGACAGGATATAGCAGAAATTATATCCCAGATTATGCAGGACAAACACAGATTTTGCGCGCTTTGGTTAAACAAAAAGGTATGAGAAACCCCACTGCACAACTAGACTGGGATGAGGAAGCTGAGAGAACATTTATCAATGTGAAACAACAGATGAGCAGCGCAGCAGAGTTGGCGTTAGCAGATTATGGGCGTCCCTTCTATCTTGATGTCTCTGAAACAGACGGTGTGATAAACGGCGTCCTGTTTCAGAAACATGCAGGAGGGCGCAAAGTGTTGATGTATGTTTCTTGTTTACTTGACAACATGGAGAAGAGACATCCACCATGCACGCAGCACGCAGCAGGAGTGGCGAAGCTGGTTCAGAAAACTGCACATTTGGTAATGGGTCATTCACTGAACATTTTGACATCACACAGTGTAGTTGCATTTGTGAACTCACAGAACTTCACCATGACACCACTGAGACAGCAGAGAATCAACAAAGTCCTTGAAGCACCTAACTTGTTGTTCACACACGAGGGGATTAACATGGCAGATAGGTTGGGAGTGGCTGGTGAGCCACACGTGTGTGAAAAAAGAGTTGAGGTAGATGACAAAGTCAGGCCAGATTTACAGGCCACACCCTTAGAGAGAGGACACGTGGTGTTTTGTGATGGAAGTTGTTTTCGTGGACAGGATGGTCAGCTCAGTGCTGGTTTTGCTGTGGTGCGTCAGACAGACCAGGGCTATGACACACTAGTGTGTGAGAAGCTGCAGGGGTCACAATCAGCTCAGAGGGCAGAGGTCAGAGCTCTGATCTCTGCATTACAGTGGGCAGAAGGGGAGACAGTCACCATATACACCGATTCAGCTTATGCATGTGGGGCCGCGCACACTGAACTGGCTCAGTGGAGCAGAGGAGGCTTTCTGACAGCAAATGGTAAGCCAATCAAACATGAGGCAGACATGAGGGAGCTTGCAACAGCTTTAATGCTACCAAAAGAAGTAGCAATTGTAAAGTGCAAGGGCCATGACACAGACACAGATTCCCAGACAGCCCGAGGCAACTGTCAAGCTGATTTGGAGGCAAAAAGAGCATCAGGATACAGCAACTGGAGTCAAATGGTGATGGTCACACCAGAAGAAGAGAGGGACATGAGATGGGATGAGGCCTCTGTGGCGTGTTGTCAACAAGGGGCGGCTCCTGAAGAAAAAACAGTGTGGCTGGACCATGGGGCTGCAGTGGGACCGGATGGTTTGTGGACACACCCTGATGATGGAAGATGGGTCCTTCCTTTGAGCCTGAAGAGGAGAGTTTTGGATGAAGCACACGGACTCGCACATGTCGGTGCCCACCAGATGAGAAAAAACCTTGTCAGCTGGTGGCACCCGCACTTGAATTCGTTGCTCAAAGCATTTGTGAAGGAATGCACCGTGTGTTCCTTACATAATTCAAAACCATCGATGAAACCGCGTGAACACGGCAAATTTCCGACCGAGATGACACCCGGTTATGAGATAATTATTGATTACACGGACATGATCGAGCCGGTAAAGGGATTCAGATACTTACTGGTTTGCGTCGATGCGTTCACCGGATGGCCAGAGGCGTGGCCAGCGAAAAAAGAAGACAGGAAAACGGTCATAAAATGTTTAATCAATCATTACATTCCAACTCATGGTTTTCCTTCTAAAATCAGGTCAGATAATGGTACACATTTCAAAAATGCAGATCTGCAGATGGTTGAAAAGGCTTTAGGCCTGAAACACATATTTGGTTCTGTCTATCACCCCCAGTCACAGGGCAAGGTCGAACGTTTAAACAGAAATCTGAAAGAAAAATTGGCTAAAATCTGTGCACAGACAAAAATTAATTGGCTTGAAGCCCTCCCCATAGCCCTTATGGCGGTCAGAGCCTCTGTGAACCGGGGTACAGGTTTCACTCCTTATGAGTTAACCACGGGGAGGGCATTTCCAGGGCCACAACAAAACGTTGGATGGCCCTCTGAAGAAACTGTGAAAATGTCACATGAGAGTTACATGGAAACACTAACAGGTCTTTTGTCCAGTTTCCATCTACAGATCCCTGAGTCCAGCACCCCTCAGGAAGAAAGGCCTGAATGCCCGTTGACACCTTGGGTGCTTCTGAGGGTCACGAGACGGAAGTGGGCGGAGCCACGCTGGACAGGCCCGTTCCAGGTGGTTGAGCGCACATCTCACGCAGTACGTCTCCGTGACAAAGGCTCTACGTGGTATCATCTGAGCCAGTGCACGCCAGCTGAGGAGCCTCAAAGGTCATCACAGCAGGTCGAAGCAACTTTATCGGAGTTGCACAACTGAGAGGGTCGGTTTTGCACCTGGAGGGAGTGGTCCACAAGAGCGGTGGGCTGTCCTGCATCTTCATCCTTGAGGTCTGGTTCGTGGAAGGTGTGGGTCGCATCTTGTCATCGTTTCACTTCCTCTGCCGTGGAAGTCATCTGTCCGTGTGGTGTTCTGGTTCGAGTGGTAGAGCTTCCTGAAAACACCTGTCACCTGAAAACACCTGTCTTCCTGAGGTGCATCTTTGTGCTTGCTTTTGAGAAATAGGCCAGAACGATAGGGAAACAGTTCCCCAGGCCTGTCTGCCTTGTTGCTTTGAGAGAAGAGCGCCTGCTGCATGATTGCAGCTTAACAAGGCAGGCCACACCAACAGAAGCATAAAAGAGGAGGTTAACCATTCTCTTTGGGTCAGGGGCAGTTTTGCTTGACCAGCGGAACGGGGAAATTGAACTAAGTACCGGCTGGGTATAATCTTTGGCAATCTGCAAGCCCAATAAAAGGGTGGTGACCTCTGAAGAAAAACAGCTTTCCACGAAAATCTAAACAGAACAGAAAGCAGAGGGTTAAATCGATTCAGAAAAGACTGACACAGTGTTTTAAACTTTACAGGTGTTTCTATTTTGCAGTGTTAAATCAGCAATATTTCATGCTTTAAATCTTAAATCACATTTTAAAGATCACACACTTAGGTTTAGATATTAGATTTCACCTCTAATATTAAATTAGTGTTGCATTTTATTACTGATTCTTATATTAGATTTAATTTAGTCGTTAACTATTTGCTGCTACATTTTAACTTTTAACTTTTATCAATTAAATTTACTTCTATTCTAAAATTAGATTACAACAGAACAACACATCAACCTTTCAAGGGTTTGGAGTTACATGTTTCTATTTCAGTGTTAAAATCATAAAATATTATGGGTTTTTGATTGATTCCTTATTTCTGGTTTAAGCTTTTAATGAGAGGGCGATCCGTGCAGTATACAACTGTATTTTTTTACAGGTGCGGTTCCAGTGATTCCTGAATAATAAAAAAATAAAAATAATAATAATAATAATAATAAGAAATAACAAAAGGAAGATTTTGTTAAACTGTGCATGTGTTTGGTGTGTGGACTTTCTGCACCAAGGTATTTTGTGTGTTTTTACCTTTTCAGATCACCTCATTTTAACTGAGAAGTGGGTCAATTTCATCTTCTGTTTTAAAGTGTGTTACATTTCAGTGTTCACAGATTGCTGCTTTTAAACAGTGTTTGTGCTACAGTTTGAGAGGGCCACAAGGGGTTCAGCATGGCGGATGGGCATAACAGAATTTTACTGGCTGGAAGTGTGATGATGTTGATCATGATTCTGATTGTTTTATTGCTGGAATCTCTTTGTGTTATACCAGGTCTGCAGAGGTGTCGCGCAGAGGAGCCTATAAAGGTCAGGAGAGAGGTCCCCAGACTTAGGGCATGGTCTCAGATTCAGGATATCGATCAGTTGACTCTCAACTTGTCTCACAGCTTCCAGATGAACAGCTGGTATAAGTATGCTCAGTTTTTAGCCAGGGGGCGCCATAGTTCTGAATGTTATGTATGCACAAAGCTTCCTGTCACTGCATCCCACCTGCCCTTGCGTGTGAAGCCTTTAGAACGCAAGTTGTCTTTCTGTTTTTTACAGTACAGTTCCAGGGGATTCATCAAACAACCAGAGAGGTGTGTGGCTAGAAGGTACGAGCTGACACAGTCTGACCCGGTGGTGGTGCTGAGCCAGTATGTGGAGTGGACACCTGGTGAACAGTTCCCGATTTGTGTACACCGAGTGCATCACCAAGACTCACATCAGGTGGTGGTTGGCTCACTGCCAACAAAGAGCTGCCAGGCGGTGTACCACCCTGGGAACATTCACGTGGGTGTTCCTGGAGTGAATGGGACGTTTCCTGTGGAGGATTTGGCTTGGTTGTGTGGTCATGCGGTGCTGTTGTCCTTACCTGTGAACTGGACCGGACTGTGCGCACCTGTGGCGGTGACTGATGACTCATTCATGGCCTCAGTCAGTAATGGGTCTCATTATGTTCGTGAGAAGAGAGCAATTGTTCTCAAGCCTCATGACTCCATCTGGGGTTCAGATGTGCCACAGGAGTTTAAACATTGGACAACAGGTGAGAAAGTCGTACTTTCTCTCTTTCCATGGGCAGGTGTAGGTAAGCTAATGTTGCGTTTGGGGACGTTGGATTACCGCTTTGGTGTGTTTATTAATTCTACGATTAAAGCGTTTGAGGGCATCTCGGCTGAGTTAACTGCCCTCAGAATTATGGTTTTGCAAAACAGGTTGATTTTGGATTTATTGACAGCGTCGAAAGGAGGAGTGTGCGAAATAATAGGTAGAAATACCTGTTGTACTTACATTCCTGACGAGACTAGCTCTGACCCACAGGCCAGGGTGACCGCAGCCCTGACACAGCTGAGAGAGCTTCAGAAGGCGAAAGCAGCGGATGCACCTGCTGGACAGTGGGATGTGCTGTCCTGGTTCACTAGTGGATCATGGACTCAGGTGTTCTTTAAGATCTTGGCTTTTCCGCTAGCTATTCTGGTTCTATTTTGCGTGTTTATGGGGTGTGTGACGCCTTGTGCGCGAGCAATGATCTCCAGAATGGTTGTTCCGAGGGATGTGGATGTTCATGGGACAGTCTTTCCCATGATGCAGGTCAGACGCGGTCCAGTACCGGATGGGGGGCATCACATGTATTTGGCTGAGACCAGATACCTGTAGAGGTGCTTGGAGGAGTCCTAGGAGGACGATGGAGTTAAGGTGGTGGTTGCATTTATCCTTTTATGATTTCGTAGATTAGGCTGGTTTAGATACTGGCATGTGATTATTGCTTTGGTGTTTGATTGTTGTTTAGTTTGGGAGTCAGATGGGGTTTGGGTTAGATTTAGGTGATTTTGGTAGTTTATTTACATTGCATTGATTTTAGTTTGGTGATTTGTTTGTTTTGGAGTGGTGTTGGGATTGGGGTCCTCTTCGGGGGGCCCACCTGGAGTTCAGCTGTTGGTTTCGACCGATCTTTGATCGGTCGAGAGAGGGAGTGAAGGATAAATCACCATTATATACGTTAATAGGCTTAAACCTATGTAATCATTCACAACTGTGTTTCATGTAATCACAAAGGTTTTATACAATCATGTTTATACTGTGCACATGTTCTTACCGGTGTGCAGTTTGATCAGACCTGCAGCTCGAAGCAACTCTGAGGCTAACACGTCCCACAGGGGGGAAGGGCAAAGCAGACACAGAATTTGGCTGAAATAACAGGTACATCTTTAGTATAAAACACATACACTTAGTTTATGCAACACACTTAGTTCATGACACAGAATGTGCCACTTCATGACACAAAATGTGCCACAGGAGAAACATAAATGTCGAAGGAAACTAGTTTGAATCTAAACTCTTCTTAACTTATGCTCAAACAAAGAGACACACACAATCTGATGCAGGTCACACCAGAAAGACCTTGGCCTAGCTATAAATCTCAGTTGCCTTAGCAACCATCGATATCAGCTCGCCTGACCAATCACACAGCAGAGGCAGCCCAAAACATTTTATGATATCTCACAACACAGGGGTGAGCTGACATTCCTTGGGAGACTTCGAGCGAAAAGGTCTGTTCAACGAATCATCCGATCGTATGCATATTGATCAAATGATGTCTGCTTATTCTGTTAACCTGTATCTTTTTCAATAAATCATATTTGCTTCAAGAGACGCCTGGCTCATTTGAACATCCAAGCTGAATTCCTTCAAGAGCATAGTACAAACTTAATGGTTGTTATTATTTATCACCAAATCTCTATTTCTGTGTTGTTATAAAAAATTGTACACTTCTGTTAGTTAGATGTTTAATAGAGGGTTTAGGGCCCTCTTTTCTCCCACAGTACTTCTCTCAGTTAAACTCTGGTGCCAGAAAATGGCTTCCATTAACTCCTGTTTATCCCCCAGAAGCAAAACCTTGTTGTTCTGGTGGTTTGATTGAACACTGTGACAGTTGAGGGTGGGCAATCACAACCCCCACTGTTGGTTGGAGGCCCTTTCATTGGCCCTTTGATTTCTCCCAGGATGCCTTGTGGTGAAGGTTTCCCATCATTAACACCATTTTAGTTTGTTTGGTTCAACACAGAGGAGCACTGCCCTGCAGCTGGATCTTGATGCTTGAACCAAATCCCCTGGTCAGCAGATACCAACAAGAAAGGTAAGGGCTTGAGGCCTTATGCTCCTAACCCCAGTTGAATAATGAAGGTTTGTGTTTGCTCATTAAATTATTCTGAATTAATTAAAATTTATAAGCTGCTTCCAAGTTACACCAAGACAGGTTTAAGGCTTTTGAACTGCAACTTCGGACATTTTACTTTAATTTCAGAGTTAGCTAGCCTCAAAAATATTTGAGTTTTGCTTCTAAAGCTAAAACTTTCTCCAGTGAACAGCTGTTTCCTCAGCATCAGTTCCAGATGTTCTGTAACCGTCAGACTGTGGTTCTGCCGGAACTTTAAAACAGAACGCAGCTCACCCCGTCATTCCCATCTCTCTGTTTCATCGGGTTTGGGTTTAGGAGTCCTATGACGGGGCCTGAATCCCTCTTCTAGTGTGGACGTCGCCGAACAGGAAGAGAGAAACGAACACGTCCAGGTTGTGGAGGTCACTTACGCAGCGACTCTCAACAGATCAACTGACAAGAACTACATAAACTCTGAGACCGGTGAGTGTTTAAAGCAAACACAAAGCTTCTGAATGGTTTGAACCGTACAGATCGAAAGAGTTCACTCAGCTGGATAAGGTGAAGAAACTTGAAGACATTCAAGTGGAAAGATTATTATTACTTTTTTAACCTTTTTCACTACAGACTACAGACTGTTGAACACTACAGACTGTTGTCCCTCCCCCCATCCCCCAATGCTGTTATTGCATGAGCACCCTGTGAGTCATCAAGGCCCCTAATGACCGTCAGGCTGATGTTCCTCATTTGCATGTGAACAAGCTGTTTTTATTGACATTGTTAAACCTGTTTGTCCTATGTGGAGGAACTGAAACTGAGGCTTCTAAAAAACTCTCATTGACAATGGCAAAAAAACATTTATTCTGTTCCTAAATCTACTCTTTGGAGACAAACTCATCTTGCTGCCAAGCGGAAATTTAAGTGTTTAGATGATGACCAAGATGATTCTCAAGATTTTGTTAAAAATTCTCCTGCATTTCAGCATGAAGTCATTGCCATGCATAGTGAACACAGTGAATCACTTGAAAGTTCTGACTCTCTTCATGATGATGGCACCAATGAACCAGAAACTGTAGATATTCCTGTAAATGGGTCCTTTTCAGATGATGATCATGGCAGTATTCATTCAGACCATCATGCCAATCATTCTTATGATTTTCCCTCTGAATTGGATGTTCACATTTCACATAACTCTGAACTTGAACCAGATCGCTCAACAGATTGTTCTTCCTTACTGACGGTGAACAAGCCACCTATCAACATTTGCTGGGATGGATGTTTTTTTTATTATTTATTAATCCAGTTATAGGGGAGACCCCAGCAAGGCACTGTGCATTTTCCAGATTGCCTTTGCATATGACTAATTACTCTTTTTTGTTTTTGTTTGTTTTTTTGCAAATGCAGATGGAATCATGAATGGGGATTCTGCGGCAAGAGAGGATTTTATAAGGACTCATGCTGCAGAGCATTTAAAACATGCAAAAAGGGTAGAGGACATGCGCTCACACTGGACAATTAAAACGTGTCACAAAGAAGTGGAGGTGGGGCTTTCACACTGGACATTTAATGCACCACAAAGAAGTGGACACTGGACATTTAATGCACCACAAAGAAGTGGAGGTGAGGCTTTCACACTGGACATTTAATGCACCACAAAGAAGTGGAGGTGAGGCTTTCACACTGGACATTTAATGCACCACAAAGAAGTGGACACTGGACATTTAATGCACCACAAAGAAGTGGACACTGGACATTTAATGCACCACAAAGAAGTGGAGGTGAGGCTTTCACACTGGACATTTAATGCACCACAAAGAAGTGGACACTGGACATTTAATGCACCACAAGAAGTGGAGGTGGAGGGTCACACAGGACATTTAAAATGTGCCACAAAGAAGTGGAGGACACGGGCTCACACAGAACTGAGGAACACATTTTTTGGGGGGAGAGATGCAAATACAGGTGCTGGTCATAAAATTAGAATATGAAAAAGTTTATTTATTTCAGTAATTCCATTCAAAAAGTAAAACTTGTATATTATATTCATTCACACAGACTGATATATTTTTTAAAAAATCTTAATGTTGATGATTATAACTGACAACTAATGAAAAGCCCAAATTCATTACCGGTAACAGAAAATTACATTACTTGAGATAAAAAATAAAAAAGGATTTTTATAGATGTTGGCCAACTGAAAAGTATGAACATGGTACCATGGTCCTTGCAAAAGGACCCCCAACTAAGTATTCAAAGATGTACATATTGTACATTTCATGTTCATAGTTCTCAGTTGGCCAACATTTATAAACATTTTTTTTAATTAATCTCAAGTAATAGTCTAATTTTCTGAGGTACTAAATTTAGGGTTGTCATTAGTTGTTGGTTTTAATTATCAGCATTAAAAGAAATAAACTTGAAATCAGTTTAATGAAAGTTTCACTTTTTGAATGGAATTACTGAAATAAATCAACTTATTTAAAATATTATGACCAGCACACTTTTTAAACATATTTGTGGTGGGACTGTAATTTTATATAGCTTTCATATTTCTCGTGTTACTGCCAGTGTTGCAGCTATAAATCCAAAAGAAAAATGAAGGCATGTTAATAAAAAACAAAAACAAATTAATGTTAAGTACAGACCAAAGCTATGTGAGCTGTGTACTTTTAGATTTGTTTGTGTACTGGTACATTTTGTTTTGCCACCAGTTGATAAGCTCCCTCCAATGTAATTCTAAAGCTTTTGTTTTTTTAAAGGTACCAAAGGTGGACTTTTCCATTTTATGTGTTATGCTGTTCTGTTAATCCTTTAATTTATGTTAAAGAGGATAAAGGAAAAATGTAAGGAGTGATTTGTAAACCTTAAACCAACGGTTTCCACCATGTTTCCTGCTGCACAATGGATGGTCAAATGTGGTTCCTAGCTTTGTTTGCCTCAACGCAGTTTTGAAGTAGATGCATTATATTTTTCATATGCATAGCATGTACAGATTCTTTTTGTACCTATTTTTGTACCTATTTTGTTACAACTGATGCCAGTTATGCATTTTTTTATTCATATACGGATTTGTTTTATATTATGATACTGATGCCTTTATGTGTAATAAACTGATTCTTTTATCATAACTTTCGACTCTGTTATTTTTAATGTTAGTACTGTAGAATTAATTCATAGCCAAGAGTTATTTGCACAACTACATATCATCATGATTCCACTAATAAATCTCAATTTAAAACTGTGGATTGGGAACTTGAAAAGTTTGTGTTGTCTGAACGTTGAAGGGACAGTTTCTGAACATTCAGGGGACGTTCTCTGAACGTTTTATGGAGTTTCATTTGGACGTTCAGTGAACGTTTTCTGCAAACGTTCAGAGGACGTTGATGACAACGTTCAGAGGACGTTGTCTGAACGTTCAGGGGACAGTTTCTGAACATTCAGGGGACGTTCTCTGAACGTTCGGGGGACAGTTTCTGAACATTCAGGGGACGTTCTCTGAACGTTTTATGGAGTTTCATTTGGACGTTCAGTGAACGTTTTCTGCAAACGTTCAGAGGACGTTGATGACAACGTTCAGAGGACGTTGTCTGAACGTTCAATGTTAGCTGGGTCTGCTCTGCAATTGGAGGAAAACTCGATGACTGCTACCTCTTGTGACGGTGTCTTGTGTGAGCCACGTGCATGTGCGAGGCCGCACATGAGTTTAGGGGGGGAACCTGTATCCCACATCTAGTCTATGACATTTAATTTGGCGGGTCCACTGGGCGTCTCCCAAACAAATTGCTGCACTCTTCAGATCAGCATATTGCAACTCAAAAATACATGGTGAGCTTGATATCTTATAGCAATATTGTTCATGTTTAAGACAACCATGTGATTGCTCATGTAACCTGGTTGTACTTCTCTTTTGATATAATTACACAAAAAGTATTTTTGTATTGTTGTATTATTGTATTATTACCTGACTGAAACACCACTGTCATTATTTCAGCCGTGTTACTTTAAGATCAGAAGCCCCTCCCTTTTATTTCTTCTTCTGTGGTTTTGTCTTTAAATTGGTTGTACCCCTGGGATTCTCCCCTTTTGTCACGTTGTCTTGTGGGGAGAGGTACGTGCTGTTTATTTGTCATGTAAATATATTCAGTTTATTTATAGATTTATTAAGTTAATTTTCATGCATTTTTGTTTTGTATAGACTTGGAGCAGGGCATTCGGTAACACGGTGTTGTGTGTGTGTTATTCCACCAGGTATGTTTTATAAGAATGTTTATTCGCCCTTTTGTCACGTTGTCTTGTGGGGAGAGACTTGAAGCAGGGCAGTCGGTAACACGGTGTTGTGTGTGTGTTATTCCACCAGAATAAACCGCTATCCTGACTAAAGATAAACCGTGTCACGGTCTGATCAATAAATCCATAAAACCAGCACAACGCAGGAAGGATCCGGTTACACTTGGTGCCGTTCGACCCGCTGTGTCGCTGAACCTCCGCTGCTGCTCGTGCCCAGAGCTGCACCTGTGCGAGTGACGCTGAGCTCTTCCCGCCTTTGAAGTCTCGCCCCGCCTGGCTCGTTGCACTGCGCGCCTTTGCCCTGGGCTGTGACTGGCAGGCTCGCTGTATCCTAACAAACAACCGTTACTATTTCTGCTGCTGTGTTTTTGTGCACCTCGTTTCATACGTGGGAGGCAGGGAAATAGGTGAAAAAAAAGAGTGCATATTTTTACTTTTATAAAAGTTTTTTTACTTTTTCTGTGGGAAAGACTGATCCTATTTTTTTATTTTTATTTCTTTTTGCCTACTGATGCATGTGAGCTTTTGTGACTAATTTGGTTTTAGACTGTTTGGGAATCTGTAGTCACTTTATTTTTTATATCTCTTTTTTTTAATGCATTTTTCTTTTTAGTGATTTTTATCTGTTATTGTTTGTTGAAATGTTTGACACTGAGGTACCTTTTGAGGGTGATGAAGTGGACCGGAGGGTCACTTTTAGTTTGGGGAGGGGTCAACATTACATGTCCTTTGGGAGGGGGAGGCCTATGCCTCCTGGTGCATATGAATGCCCTGTTAAGTCTGAGTTGAACTCCCTACCTGTCCCTGCTGCTGCTTCTACACCCGTTGGTGATGCAAGGTCTGACCTCAGCCAACTTGTTTCTACTGAGGCTCTTAGTGGGGTGATTGCTGATTTAGCCAAGCAGATTGGGGATGCCATTACGACAAACCTGAGTGGCCTAAACCCACAAAACCAGTCTCAGGTTGCTGACAGCCAACCCAGCATCCCGGCACCGATCAGTCACAAA
>JBBPBX010057074.1:0-22555 GCA_038048925.1 Garcialebias charrua | reverse complement strand
TCATTTTTTGCAAGTCCAAGTCAAGTCTCAAGTCTCTGATCTCAAGTCCAAGTCAAGTCTCAAGTCTCTGATCTCAAGTCCAAGTCAAGTCCAAGTCAAGTCCCTAATATTTGAGTGACACCGTGAATGAATGTATGCTATTCATTCGCAAACAATGGACATTAAATGTCTCTCCTTTTAAAAATATCCAGGTTAACATTAGATTAACACACTGACGCTAAGCTTGTTTGTAGCAGCTGCTAACAACCTTTTAGGCAGTGACTACACGTTACAGCTTATTTTTATCTGAATGTAGAGGCCAAAACATTACATTAAATGTCTCTCCTCAATTCAATTCAGTTCAGTTTATTTATACTGTATAGCTCCAAGTCACAAGTTGTCTCAGGGCACTGAACAGAAACAATCAAATATAAAAATAATAAGTTAACAGAAACTTTAATATAAAAATAATGGTAACACTATTTATCTGAGGAGACTGCTTTGAGTTTAACTCCATGTTATAAAAAAGCTACAGTAGTTAGCCAGAGTTATTTCAGGATGAAATAATTTGAACTTCTGTTTGAATTTAATGCTATGAACTTTTTCCTTGAACTTTTTCCTTTTTGTTACATTTACCGGTACTATGAATTTCTCACAGGGCAGAGAGCCAACATGGAGGACTCACAAACATATACAGTATTATTATTATTATACAAATAATATTGTCCAGTGTCTGATGCTGCAGTCATGTTACTGAGCTCCCACTGATGGGCTAACCTGGTTCCACCACAGCAGCAGGATCCTCAGACAGAACAGCTGGTGGGATGTCCTGGTATCTGCAGCCCTCTCTCCATTTGTTTCTTCATGGACATGGAGCTGTGAAATTATGTTGTGCCCTTTCCTCAGCAAAACGCTCCTCCAGTGGAGACTTTCTGGACAGACTGCAGGGAGGTTCCTAAACAAACAACAGGTTTATCAGTATTATCAGTAAAAAGAGATTATTAAATCATTTTTAAGACTGAGAATGTATACAATTATTAGCTCTGTTGTTATTGCCTAACTAACCTATTCAATAATTCTTCAAACTGTGACATTCACTCATAATGGAATGAAAGAGAACATAAACAGAAATTATATAATAATGAAAACTAGAGACATTAAAACATTTTAAAAGACACAGAGAACTTTAAATGAATTAAGAATGTTAATAAGTGTTGGATTTGAGTGCAATGTAAGTGCAATCCATGGTTGAATTGAATCCACATCTGAAAAGGGATGCAACCTTTTCACAACATATGCTGTAACTGTTTTGTGGCACTCGGTTACACTGACGTATTTACCTTGGACAGTCACTGGTGAACACTGTGAAGCCATTTCAGGTCGTTTGTCTAAGAAAAAAAAAACGAGCTAACGTTAGCATCGTGTTTGTATTTGAGCTGACTTACCGCTTTAAGCGGAGTATAACTTATTAGCTGCCTTAATGTTGGTATGAGACTAGTTTATTTATTTACCTGATGGAGCCGAAGAGGTAGCGAAAAGTTCGGCGGAGCGTTTTGCAGACGGACCACTCTGTACTTCCGGTCGGATACGAAGCGAAAATAATCCGGTGGAGTGCGTCAAAGACGGGACACTATTTTACTTCTCCACCCTCCTTTGCATGATAGAAAATTATTGCAAGTGCTACACTGACCTGACTGGTCATTTTATTAAATTAGTACGCTATCGATAGCAGATGCACACTTCCGGTGGATTCTTCTTCGTTGGTTTTCGGTGGCGGCTACTTCCGGTCGGCTAACTAGCATCGAACATAGGAATCGCAAATTAATATTTTGAACGATTTCGGGAAAACCGGACAGTTAGTCCCGGTTCCGAACAATTCTCGATGCTCACGAGTCTCAAATGGCGAGTCCGAGTCGAGTTGGAAGTCTTTTGAATGCAAGTCCGAGTCGAGTTGGAAGTCTTTTGAATGCAAGTCCGAGTCGAGTCTGAAGTCTCTGTTTTTGTGACTTAAGTGCGACTCGAGTCCGAGTCCCAAACTCGAGTCCCCATCGCTGACAGCAGGTATCAAGAAGTAGTGGAAACCTACTTAAATGAAGGAATGGCTGAGGAGGTGCCAAGAGAGGAAATGGCTGAAAGCAAGGTGACATACTATCTACCTCATCATGCAGTGATAAGGGAAGATAAGGCATCAACAAAGCTAAGAGTTGTGTTTGATGCCTCTTCTCACGAGGAAGGAAGCCCATCCCTGAATGATTGTCTCATAACAGGTCCTAACTTAAACCCGGACCTGATGAACGTTCTGCTCAAGTTCAGGCTGCATCATATTGCCTACATGGCGGACATTAAAAAGGCATTTCTGCAAATATCGCTATCAGAGAGAGACCGGGATGCAGTGAGATTCTTGTGGTTCTCAGGACCACCTACAGATGACACAGATGAACATTTGCTTGTGCTCAGGATGACAAGAGTGGTGTTCGGAGCTTCATCGAGCCCATTCTTACTAGCTGCTACTATAAGGAAACATCTGAGACAATACCGTTCAGAACAACCAGAAGTGGTAGAAACCATCAATTCATCTCTCTATGTAGATGACTTCATTTCAAGTTCAAGTGAGTTGAAAGAGGCCTTCACAGTAACTACCACAACCAAGAACATCATGGCTGCTGCAGGAATGGAGTTATGTAAATGGACAACAAACTCGGCTGAGCTCAAAGAAATGTGGCAAGGAAGTTCAATGGATAGCACCACACAACCAGAGACATGTGGGTCAGTGCTAAAGGTCCTGGGTTTAGTGTGGAGGCCAGTAACAGATGAGTTTGTGTTCGACTTCAGACAACTACTGGACATTTTAAAGGAGAAAAGGAACACAAAAAGAAGCGTCCTGCAGTCGTCTACTCGCATATTCGACCCGTTAGGCTTCTTGACCCCTTTCACCATCAGAATTAAGTGTTTGTTTCAAGAAATGTGGGAGAGAGGAATAAAGTGGGATGAAGAACTGCCACCTGATTTGTCCAAAAAGTGGCAGCAGTGGTGTTCAGAGCTCCCTCAATTACACCAGATGACAATCCCACGATGGCACAAAATAGACATGCAACAACTGAACAGTCAGGATGTAAAGTTACATGTGTTTTGTGACTCAAGTGAACGTGCCTACAGTTCAGTCGCTTATCTGCAAGGAAGGGCTAAGGAAGGGGAAATGATAATGAGTCTGGTAGCATCCAAGTCCAGGGTGGCTCCACTCAAAAGGATGACACTGCCCCGGCTGGAGCTAATGGGAGCCGTAATAGCAGCAAGGTTTGGAAACACGCTCATTAAGGCTCTCCAACTAGACCAAAACCAGTTACATTTATGGACAGACTCTATGATAGTGTTACATTGGATTCGAAGTTCTGCCAGCAGGTGGAAGCAGTTTGTGGCCAATAGAGTTACAGAAATCCAGTCTCTAACAGATCCACAGGCATGGTCGCATTGCCAAGGAAAAGTCAATCCAGCCGATCTTCCCACCAGAGGGTTGTCTGTTCAAGCACTGATCCAGAGCACATTGTGGTGGCATGGGCCTGGCAGACTAACATTACCTGATCAGTCAGAAAACATTCAGGAACCGGTGCAGGAAAACGAGGTGAAATCTGAAATGAGAGCCAAACACCAAGTTGCAGTACACTTGGTCAATCAAGATGCAGAGTACTTAAAACCAATATTAGAGCTGGAAAAATACAGCAAGTTAAGGAAAGTGCTCAGAGTGACAGCCTGGGTATGGAGATTTATCACAAATGCCCGCTTCAGTGCAAAAATCAGTGGTGAGCTGACAACAGAAGAGTTGGAAAGGGCAGAAAATCACTGGATAAAGGTGACTCAGAACCAATGTTTCAAGTCAGAAATTGAAATGCTGAAGCAAGATAAATACCCTAACTCTGACTCTAAAATTCGAGAACTGAAACCATTTCTAGATGAAGATGAGCTGCTTTCTGTTGGAGGAAGGCTGCAACAATCCGAACTTTCATACAGAGAAAGACACCCATGGATTTTACCTGGTCATCACCGATACACAGAAATGTTGGTGCAGAGTCAACATGAGAAACTGATGCATGCAGGTGTACGAGACACTCTAGTGCAAACTAGGGAAAGATATTGGATTGTGAGAGCACGCCAAGTGGTCAAGAAGGTTGTGTCAAGATGTACATTTTGTAAGAAATTCAATGCCAAAGCGGGACAACAGACTATTGCACCACTGCCAAAAAACAGAATCATAGAATCCCCACCATTCGAGGTTACAGGTGTGGACTTTGCTGGGCCGCTCTATAGGAACAAAGCTCCATGAAGAAGTCATATGTTGCCCTGTTTACCTGTGCTGTAACAAAACAGAATCATAGAATCCCCACCATTCGAGGTCACAGGTGTGGACTTTGCTGGGCCGCTCTATGTAAAGGAACAAAGCTCCATGAAGAAGTCATATGTTGCCCTGTTTACCTGTGCTGTAACTAGAGCAGTCCATTTAGAGCTAGTTTCAGATCTCTCCACAAAAAGCTTTCTGCTGGCTCTAAAAAGATTCATCTCAAGAAGAGGTTTGTGTAAAGTGATCTACTCAGATAACGCCATGACATTCAAGAGAGCTGAACAGGATTTAAAGAAGCTATGGGAGAGCATTAAAGATCCACAGCTGCAAACCCTTTTTTCCGACAAGGGCATCACTTGGAGGTTCATTGCTGAACGAGCAGCCTGGTGGGGTGGATTCTGGGAGAGACTTGTCAGGTCAGTAAAGACAATCTTACGAAAGGTACTCGGCAGAGCAAAACTAAGTTTTGAAGAAATGTGGACAACTCTTACTGAAGCAGAAGCTATAATAAATTCCAGACCTCTAACTTACGTGCACAATGATGTGGATGAACCGCAGCCTCTGACACCTGCACATTTTTTAGTGGGCCAAAGACTGACTAGTTTGCCTCCAAGAGTTTTCTCAGCTGATAATAAACATCCAAAAGCAGTCAAGGAAGAGATGACCCGGAGATGGCGCTACAGGCAAAGACTCATCACCAACTTCTGGAATCGATGGAGGAAGGAATACTTGTTGGACTTAAAATCAGCGCATCGGTGTGACTCACCAACGCCGTCCAAACTTCAGGTGGGGGATGTAGTGCTCATTGGAGAGGACAAGATTCCGAGGCAGAGTTGGAAGCTGGGAAGAATTCAAGAACTGTTTCCAGGACGTGATGGACTGGTGAGATCGTGCGCTGTACGCACGACAGCCGGAACTGTTTGGCGGCGACCAATCCAGCTGCTATATCCTTTGGAAATTTAGATAAACTGTTGTTTATCGGGGGGGAGGATGTTGAGAATTTCTTTGGGATTTGTTATTTAGGATATTATAATTTAATATCAGTAACTATATTTTGTTGCTGTTCACCAGATGTTGAGAATTGTTTGGGATTTGTTATTTAGGATATTATAATTTAATATCAGTAACTATATATTTGTTGCTAAGCCAGCCACTAGGGAGCACAAGCCAGTGTATCTCTTGTGCCGGTCCCTAGCCCGGGTAAATGGTGAGGGTTGTGTCAGGAATGGCATCCGACGTAAAACACTTGCCAAAACCATAATGCGAGTTCATCAAAGTGAAACCATACCGGATCGGTCGAGGCCCGGGTTAACAACGTCCGCCACCGGTGCTGTTGACAAACAGGGTGCAAACAGGGAAACCTGGTGGTGGAATAGTGAAGTGCAGGACGCCATTCAAAGAAAGAGATTAGCCAAGAAGAAATATGACAGTGAGAGGACTGAAGAGAGGAGACAGGAATATAAGGAGATGGGACATAGAGCAAAGAGGGAAGTAGCTAAGGCAAAGCAGAGGGCGTACAATGAGTTATATGGGAGACTGGACACTAAAGAGGGCGAGAAGGACTTGTACCGATTGGCAAGACAGAGGGATCAGGCTGGAAAGGATGTGCAGCAGGTTAGGCTTATTAAAGATGGGAATGGGAATGTTCTAACAAGTGAGGAGAGTGTGATGGGAAGATGGAAGGATTACTTTGAGGAGCTAATGAATGAAGAGAATGAAAGAGAAAGAAGAGTGGAGGTAATAGAAACTGTGGACCAGGAAGTGGGAAAGATTAGTGAGGGTGAAGTCCGGAAAGCTCTGAAAAGAATGAAGAAGGGGAAGGCAGTAGGACCTGATGACATACCAGTGGAGGTTTGGAAATGTCTTGGAGAGATGGCAGTGAGGTTTTTTTTTTTTTTTTTTTTATACTTTATTTATCAATTTTCACATCACATTATTTACAACATTCGAGTTTTATAAAACGATGTCCATTTTAATATACAAAAACCCCCATATAAAACTAAAAGTAAAAATCACACACAAAATAAAACCTTTTCAAAACACACATATAATAAAAAAAAAATAAAAAAAAAAATCTCAATTTGATAACAAATGAAGATGCAAAAATCTGTTCACTTTACAGCTAACTAAAGAAATATAGCAGCTGTTTGGTTACGATGGTGTACCCATCCTGAATGTTTCCATGTATTGTAAAAATGGCTGCCATGTCTTGACAAATTTAGCAGTTGAACCTGCCAGTGTACACCTCATCTTCTCTAAATGCAAAAACCTCATAAGCTCTGCAAGCCACTGTTCATGTGTAGGAGGAGCCTCCTGTTTCCACCTCAAAAGTATAAGACGTCTCGCAATCAACGTAGCAAAAGCTACTGCATTTGAATTATGCTTGGAAAGTAAAGTATTCGGAGTCATGACTCCAAAAATTGCAGTTAGAGCAGAAGGGCAAATTTTAACATTGTATATTTCTGAGAGTGTATTGAATATAGATGTCCAATATGTATGAAGTTTTGAACACTCCCAGAAAGTATGAATAAGGGAACCAACTTCTGACCTGCATCGGTTACACAAAGGATCAGTCCCTGGACAGAACCTAGCTAGCTTTTCTTTAGAGATATGCAATCGATGCAAGATCTTGAACTGAAGGAGTCCATGTCTAGCGCATATAGAAGAGGAGTGTACCCTGTGAAGAATAGATTGCCAGAGCTCATCCGTTAATGTAACTGTAAGATCTTTTTCCCAATGTGATTTAATGATAGAAAGAGAAGGAGATTGTAGATCCAACAGTATAGTGTAGATCTCCTTAATTACCCCCTTTTTATGAATGTTTATACCTATGATTTTATCTAGAGCTGTCTCATCAGGTAATTCAGGAAATGAGGGATATCCATTCTTCACAAAATGTCGCAGTTGCAAATATCGAAAAAAATGTGTACGTGGGATATTAAACCGTTCCATAAGTTGTGTAAACGAAGCAAATGTACCATCAATGAAAAGGTGTTTAACTTGACTTAATCCATTTCTTTCCCAGAATTTGGTTGACACACCAACCAATCAGGTAGAGTTGAGCGGCGTTTGAAAGTTTGAACCGCGAAATCTTCAGCATGCTGAATGCGCGGTTTGGAGGCTGAAGCCGGTTCGGAAAACGCTTTCCAGCACGCTCAACACGAACGCGACGCCCGACGCCAAGACGCGGCTGGAAGCGCGTCCCCCATTGACTTTGCATGTAAACTGGACGCTCCTGCTGCTGAAAAGCTGTTCGGTGCGACCACACCATAACGCACTTTTCATTAATAAAAATATCAAAGTGCTACAAAGTGCAACAAAAGCAAAAATCAAATAAAACAAGTGATAAAATCAAGTAAAATTTGAGTTTCTACTTTGGTCCAAAATTTTCCTGCAGGTGGCGGTAAAACAACGGCTGCTAATAAAACCCACGAAGAAGAAATCCGCTCTGGAAGCTGGAGTAAACAAGGCAAGAAACAGAAAAGAGAAAACGTTGCGTTTGATTGCGGTTCTGTTGTGTCTCTGGTCTGTTTTGTATTGGTTAACTGGACCCGAGTTCGGACTCGGTTGGACTCTGGGTTCGTGTCCTCTGGACCCATTTTGTCTCCGAGTTTCAGCGGAGCGAAATAATGGAAGCTAACAAGGTGAGCTTCCCCCTCTTTTTGGTAAAAGTTCTTCCTCGGGCTGCCGTGGCAGCTGTTTCTCCTTGTTGTGACACCGGCTTCATGCCCCTGCGTCTCCGGTGCTCTCGAGTTTAACAACGTAAAGCATGTGTCGCAAACCCGCGCGTGCGTCAAACATAAAGCAGCGCCGTCATCTCGCAAAACCACAATATGAAGCTTCTTTGCAACAGTTATTTTTTTATTATTTTTTATCACGATAGAAGGAAAGTAGCACGATAGACACGTTTCTATCGTCCCCACGATATATATCGTCATGTCGCCCAGCACTAATGAGGACTGATCCAAGTGCTGGTGCCTTGTAGCAGTCTTCAAAGAAATTCAAACATTGCACACCAGTGTAAATGTAATATGCAGTACAAAGGAGGAGTGTTGCTTACTCAGCTTCGACTCGCGGATATACACCAACATATACGCGTTAGTGCAATGGCGGACTGAGAGGTCATCGTCATGCCCGCCGTAGTTGTGTTCTATGGCCTCCTCCTTGGTGCACCGTGACACTACATCGTCATCAAACTTACACCACTGCAGAAGACATACCAGTACAGTACAAGGAAAAAGGAACACAGGATGTGCATCAAGGTCTCTTCAAAAATAGTGAGAATGAAATCGAAACACAGGAAGCACTCAATCTGCATTTATGTTAATCACAAAGTGCAATGACAATTTTATGTAAGTTAAAAAAGTGCTTTAAGAAAAAAATGTAAGGATAATATATTAGATCAGTGAGACTGATGGTGCCGTTTTGTAATCTACACAAAAAATATCTACTTACTGTAGGTTTTAGAAAACTTTCCTACTTGAGAGAAGGCTCTCAGCTTTTAATGTAGCTGAAAATAGACCCAATCTCCAAATATTTACACATTTTGTGTTAATAATTTTACTTTTCATCATATTAAACATTTAGTAAGTGATCCTAAAACAACAAAGATTCCAGGTCTAAAATCTAACTCAGACATAGTATTTCATGCAAATTGTTTGAAAAAAATATTTTCACTAACACTCACTTTGCCGTCTCCTTTAGGGTTGAGGTAGACGACGTAGTGGCCGCCGTGGTTGTCCCCACTGTGTACCAACACCGCATGTAGAATATAGTTCGCTGGGTCCTTGGAGTCCGTCTTCTGGAGGAATTCATCCAGAGGTAACTGGTCTGGAAACTCAAACCTGTTAGGGAGACATAAGCAGTGAGAAAGGAGAGATGGGGAAGAGATGAGAGGATGGAGATTAAAAAAAGGATGAAATGAAAATTTTAAAAAACAATTGATGCCAAAAACCAAATCAGAACATGGTCAATTTCAGAGGCCAGATAGTAAAAACACATATCTCCATGTCACAGCCACATTTAACTCATTTTTGAGAAACATCTTCTTTCTGAAATTGTCAAAAAATGCTCTTGTATTGTTTAAGTAGGTTTTATCATGATTTGCATCATACGTGGTACATGAAGTAGAATGAAATTGTGTACACAGGGTCCCATTTACATCCAACACTAGCAAAAATATAAATTGTAAAAAGAAACTGTAATAAGGATTTAAAATACCAGATGTCACACCTGTCCTGAAGTTTTCCAAATAAAGACGTGGTCAACAAGTATTCAGTGATGTCCTTTTCCATCGTCACAGAGCAGGACGTCAGACATTTTACTTAGTATAAGCCCAAGAGTCTTTTCTTTAATATGCTGCACCTTTCACTTACCGTATATAGAGCAGACGCTCTAAAATTAGAGCCAAGCAACAACCTCTGCTACAGCATGCGACGAGGAACAATCTGCTTCACGTAAAGTTTTGCACTAGTAATACAAATAACGGTAGTCAGTGAAGAATGAAGGTGTTTTCTTCTACCTGTCATTAATCTTGATATTTTGGTCAGTCTGTGGGTCATACATGAACCTCATCAACTGCAGATGAAGGATTGGAGGGAAAGTGAGGAACTTCACACCCTTTTCTGCTTCCTACAATGCAAACACATGTTGGGCCAGATTAACCTCCACTCAGACATTAACAAATAATATTAAAGACATTAGATAAAATGAAAATCCCAATAAATGTATTAAAATCAACACACAACTTGCAATGTCCTCACTAATTTAGGTTTCGTGACTTGTTTGAAAACAAGATTTTACTGCATTTCTGTTTAAACTGGCTTAAATATCATAGCTATACAGGAAATAAAATCTAATGCAACGGTCATTACAACAAAAAGGTGCAAAAATACCTGATCGAGGGCAAGAATGCTCACCTGAAGGCCATGCTCTCCTGCATCATATTTGTTGTCTCCGTCTAACTGTTCAGTAGCAACATAGTCTTTGAATGACTCAAAAACTGCACACAAGCAGAGGAAACAAACAAAACCAGGAAATCATTTACACTGAAAAGGCGAAAAGCAAGTGGTCTGAATAATGATCAGCTTTAGCGAGTTCTTACTTTCAACTTTATAACTGAAAACTAGCAGGAAAATATCAATAAAAACAAAGACAAAATGTGGTTTACGCTAATTTAAAATGCTTGCGACACCCAATTTTTGTAATAAGTTTTAATGCATTTGTGGCTTAATTAATAATGTATTGTAAACCAAAATCATGCTGCTAAGATAAACAGTTGTTGAGATATTCACATGTGCAATAACAGGAAGTGATGACAAAGGAGAACGCCTGCATGTAAACAAAGAATTGCTACAATGGCTAACAACACAGAATTGATGTTTCTTTAGATTATTTTGAGTCACTATCAGAGAGAGACATAAAAAAAAAAAAAAAAACAGTTCAAATTATATTCATCCAGAATTCCCCATTTTAAAGAGCTCCCCTTTGATGTCACTTCGTTTCACTCTGGCTGCTAAGTTCAAAAGAAGATATGCCCGTTATGTGAGAAAATGGTTAAAATGATGGGTATAATTTCTTAAATATCAAGAGGTTTTCTTCCATTTCTTTTATTTGTAGTATATGCATGTCACAATCACTTTAAATTCAGTTTGAATAGAAAGTATGGTAATATGCAGCAGCAATATTCTACCAATGAGAAAACTATGAAGGTGTTGTTGAACTACTCACTGTTCTTCTTTCCCTTTATGCTAAGCTGGATGTCATAGTAGTCCTCTATTCGTTCAGATCGGTAGTCCACATGCTTACACTGAATATAAGACTAGAAAAAAGCACAAACACACACGAGTTAGAGTACAACCTAAGACGGGTAAAAATAACTTTTCTGAAAGGGTTGCATCTTTATATACCCTTCATTTATTTTAAGACAGAAGCTGGACAGTCCAGGAAACAATCTGTGCCTAGCTAAACTAATGTCAGTGTGTTTACAAAAGCTATAGTCATACAAGTATCGCAAACATGGCTGAACTTGACACTACTGCTAATGTCTTTTTATAAATCAACACCATTTTTTTTTTTTTTAAGAATGGACTTTTAAAATACATAATAGAAGCTTAAAAAAAAAACATACCACCATCTTTCCTCTGAATAGTTTAGGAATGGTTCCTTCAACACACGTGCCCTTCATCTTGTTCTCCACGTTGTCCAGGAGCTGCAACACACAACCACAGTGTGCATCAGTAATTATTCAGCACTGATAAATGCACATCACTGGAAACCTATGAGAGCACTCACCACTCTGCACAGCTCCTGTACATCATGTTGCATGAAGCTATCTAGTGTTTCCCACCTGCACAAGGGAAAACAAATTAGATATACAGCTGAAATATTCTGATCTGTGCTTTACAAATATGAAGAAAAATAACATCTGTTATCAAAGCAGCGAACAGAGCAACATCAACAAACAGCCCAATGTTTCATTATTCCTGCAGGCATAAAGGGTTCACACTTTGTCAAGATAAAAACAAGTTACAGTGTGAAGAAACAATAAAGCAAAGTAAACAAATACATCACATCCTTCTCTTTTTGTACAACAAACACTGAGCTACAACCACAAAATACTTGGTTTTACTTTAGTATGCATCACTTTACAACAACAAAAAAGCACCTACCCAAAGGACTTTGTGAGTTTCTTGGTGCCAACAGGTTTGTCGCTGTGTTCAAGTTCATAAAAAACCCTCTGTAGCGCCAGGGGAACGCTCTTCGACGAGTCGTCACCTTCTGTGGGCATCATGTACACCGCCTGAGAAGACAGGGTCCACATCAAAGTTGTGACTTTACACACTTTTCATAATTTAACAATAAAATGTTTGCCCATTCCATAGAATTATTCCAGTAATGCAAAGGCTTATTAGCCTAGCAAACAGAAATGGGGTTAAAATTAAGTTTTGGAGATTGGAGTTGTTTTAAGAGAGCATCAATCTGCTTTGATTTTCACCCCACTCAGAAAAACCTTTAGCTCAACAAACCAGTCAGAAATAAACTTTTTCAGTAAACTGAGGCTGTTTAAAAATGATCTACAAAAGACAGGATATTAGTCATTCATAACCCAACCACAAAGATGTGAACCACCTTTTTAAAGACTAGTTTTGAACTTGACAACCAGAGTAACAGACTAATACTACTCAGTGTTGCCAGATAGTCGAGGTTTTCCTGCTCAAAAATCTGTTAATAAACACCACATAAGACATAAAAAAAAATAAAAAAAATCAATATATTGTTATATTTACTGTTTGAACATGAACGCACAAGTCAAGGTAATTTAACACTATGTGGCAAACCGCAACAATCCAATAAAATCTGCCCAGAGTTGTTCTCCGCAAACGACTGATCCAGCGAGTGTCACTTGACACATCACATACTACCGTAAGCTCATTTCTATACAACTGAAATAATTAAATTTACTATGGTTGATTTTGAATTCTTCTCTTTAAAGCTGGGGTCTGCGATATTTGAACACTCTGGGACTCTCTGGGACTTAGAAATATTTTCAGCGCAGAAAAGCATTCTGCCCCCTCCCCTCAGAGCCATATACAGGTAGTCCCCGACTTACGAGCGCTCTGACCTACGAGGTTCCGGACTTACAAGCTGGCGAATAAATACCGAGTTTTTCTGTGTTTTTTCACCACAGTTCGTTAGCTAAACATGTGGACACACGTTTCCGATCATTTTTATGCACTCGTAAGCAGTTTTTCGATGAAAAACGAGTGTTTGTAGTCGCGCTAGCAAAACCGTTCCAACTTACGAGCGAAATTCCGGACTTACGAGACACGTGGCGGCCGTTCCAAGTTACGAATTTTCGCTTTACGAGCGCCTCGGAGGAACGGAACTCTCTCGTAAGTCGGGGACTACCTGTATGGCACAGTGCTCTGCAGCTGAACTTGGGATCTGCTCCGCCCCCTGCTGCTCTCTGCTCAGAACCGCTGCGATATTCTGTGTTTATGGTAATAAAACCTTCTAATAAAATAAAATAAAACCATGGAGCGCTAGTCCTACAACCCAAAATCCAGCAGAAATCATCAGAGGTTCACGAAGCAACGTTGGACATGTTTTAATTCGCTCGTGAGTCGTGACAAATCCATTTCCTCATTCCTGTCAGTGAAGGATGAAGCGATCACTTGGCTTTTGGCAAAAAAACTAAATAAAAGTCCAGCTCTGGGATAAAGAAGGGATATTTAATACATTTTGTGTCACATAAAAAACAGTCCTGCATCGCTTTGCAATCCTTTGAATGAGAACGAGCTGCGGCTGGGACAGGTGGGGGCGTGGGTTGGGGCGTGACAAACAACTCTGTTTTTATTGGCTGTCAGTGTCCTGGTCACTCTTGTGTTTTCAGTGTTTTTATAAATGCTGATAGAGAAGCAAGGGGACTATAGTTTTTTTCAGAGATTACTTTGTCTAACATCAGTTTGTCAGTAGATAGTGACTGAGTGAAGAAATATGTTAAAATATATTGTTTGAAAAGTTACAGACTACATTACAATCTTACATACTATAGCTTTAATGCTGATTAGATTGTTGGCTGGAAATGCAAAATTTGCAGTGAGCCTTGCTTTTCTCGTTTATAGATGGCACTATCCACAATTTAAGATCATTGTTGTTTTCCCACTCTTTTCTGTAACTTCTCATAATTTCTCCACTTCAAGCATAATTTGTGCTGCCGCCCTCTGTTGTCAACACCCTGGCACGTGACAATATCCAATCAGTGATAGAGAGCGAGAGCACGAGGAGGTGCGAAACTCTACAGCCATATTTTTTTTTTTCCTCCTCCTTCATTCCAGCCAGGTTAGCTTTGATATGAACCAATAATGGTCTGGCCCTCCACTTCACCCTGCAGCATCTGGACTCCCCAGGAACCTACGCTAGGATCCTGTTTGTGGACTTCAACTCTGCATTAACACCATCCTTCCCGCTCTGCTCCGAGACAAGCTTTCTCTGCTCCATGTACCTGACTCCACCTGCAGGTGGTTCACAGACTTCCTAACAGATCGGAGTCAGTGCAGGTGGTTCACAGACTTCCTAACAGATCGGAGTCAGTGCAGGTGGTTCACAGACTTCCTAACAGATCGGAGTCAGTGCATGCGGCCAGGGAAAGTTGTCTCGGACACTCTGACTTTAAGCACAGGATCTCCACAGAGCTGTGTACTGTACTCTCCCCTCTGCTCTTCTCCCTGTACGCCAACTGCTGCACCTCCAGCCATGACTCCATAAAATGTATTGTGGACGACACCACCCTCATTGGGCTCGTCTCGGATGGTGATGGCCTACAGGAGGGAGGTGAACCGGCTGGTGACCTGGTGCAGCGACAACCACCTGGAGCTTAATGCCCAGAAGACGGTGGAGATGATCGTGGATTTCAGGAAAGTCACAGCCCCTCTGCCCCCCCTCGCCCTTAACGATACGCCTTTCATCACTGTGGACTGTTATCGGTTTCTCTGCACCACCATCACCCAGGACCTCAAGTGGGAGCTGAACATCAGCTCCCTCACCAAGAAGGCTCAGCAGAGGAGGTACTTCCTGCGACAGCGGAGGAAAGCCAAGCTGAAGGTGCAATTCTACATGGCCATCATCGAGTCCATCCTCTGCTCTTCCATCACAGTGTGGTACGCTGGGGCCACTGCCAGGGACAGACACAGACTGCAGCACATTGTGCGCTCTGCAGAGAAGGTAATCGGCGGTAGCCTCCATTCTCTCCATGACCTGTACGTCTCCAGGACTGTGGGGCGAGCAGGTCGGATTACAGCTGACCCTTCTCACCCTGCATATGAACTCTTTGAACCACTCCCCTCAGGCAGGAGGCTTCGGTCCATTCGGACCAGAACCTCCCTCCATAAGAACAGTTTCTTCCCATCTGCCGTTGGACTCTTGAACATTCATAATCCCGTCACTGTATAACTCACTCATTGGTCACTTTATCACTGTATTTTAACTGCACTACTCCATTTGCATTTTTTCTGAATATTGTATTGTATTGGTTGGTGTGTACATGTTTTCTTTTATCTTTTATTTGCACCTTTATGCCGAAGCAAGTTCCTAGTCTTTGAGTCCTGTTCATTGAAAAAGGCAATAATAAACTGACTGAAAAAAAAAAACACAGATCCGACTCCAAATCCACCTAAATAGACTATATGCCACGGACTCCCGTTCCAGCACTTCCGCATTCATTACCCAGGCGGCGCACTTCCGATTAGCAGAAATGACACGGACAAAAATAATACAATAAATAAAACATTGACATACACACAAATAATAAATATATACATCCATAAATCTATAGCGACGTTTTCCCTTCGGATAGCCACGATCCATTGTCGCCCTAACCCCTCCTCGGCAGGGAAACGGAACAGCTGTACCCACCGGTTGGTAGACACACAGTAGCTCGCAGCCGCTTCCCGTTTCGGGTCGTTGTCATGGTCTGCTACTAGGAGCCAACGCTAACAACAATGGCAGTGGATAGGACCCGGAAGTGGCGGACGTGGGTTATATTTTAACGGAAGTACATCACCACTACCCGTGGCATATAGTCTATTATGCCCACTCACCCAAAGCAATTTTTACCTGCAAAATCAGAATGAAAACCTCCCAATCTGGCAACAGTGATAATGCTACAAATTTCAGGATTCTGCCTGTATTTGATGCTAACTTTAATTGCTTGAGATGTAGCTAAATGTGTAGCTATTTGGTCAGTTGGAACAAATGCTTCAAATCAGCAGCAACAATATTAAAACAGTTATTTGAAAATAACGTACCCGCCGTAGCTGGTTAGTGAAGAACAGTGTCTGCAGTAAGCTGTTCATGTAACAAGTTGCTCCCTGGTTCTTCAACCCAACATAGCCCGTGTGTTTCTTAGAATCCCAGCTAATTAAAGAAAGAAAAAAAATACAATTACAAAATGTCAACGCGGTTAAAGAAGCTGAACGGCGCACAAAAACAATACTACGTACGCCACTCCGTGTGGGGCATCTGCCTGGACGTATACTTCAAATGTGACTTTGTCGTCATCAACGAAGCCCCTCTCTGGATCAGTCACGTCCTGAAACATAAAATCAGATTTCACCTTTACTTTGACATTGTAATGAACAAATGACAACTGTAAATACTTTTCTTTGTAAGTCTGAAATTTTTGGTTCGTTCGTCCACTTACACTCCAAGACATGAAGTTGGAGAAGCCCCAATCGTTCTCTTTGTGGAAGAACAGGTGACTGATCCTGCGGCTGAACGACTTCTCGTCGTCTTTATAGTTGATGATTTTCAGCATGGCTTGAGCGTGGCAAGACCATGACCTGAAACAAGATCACTTTTAAAATCCAATCGTTTTTAAACACTGAGAAAAGGTACATGCTCAAAACATTCTACAGTTTTCATTGAAGGAAGAGGACAAAATGCTGATAATAAATAGGGACATGAGGCAGTTTTGAAGGACAAGTTTGAAAAGTTAACTAAAATATTTGGACTTTGTTTGACTTAATGTTACATTAGCAGAAAAATAATATGTTGGACAAACTAGTGTGACAATTCAGCCAGCATTCACTTAGATGAAATACTGGGAAACTGACGATTTGATGCTAACAAAAACTTTTGTCTACAGCGCTACATGTTAAATACAGATCGTAATTAAATCCAGTCAAACTAATGCAGGGTAATTGTCAAAATATACACTTTCTGTGCTCCTGTCAGTGCAAACACAATATTTTACAATGAATTCATCATTTGCTCTATATTTTCTACCTACAAATGACTGGAAATTTCTAACTCTTGGATCGTTGAACAACAGATTAGAATAAAATAGGTTTTAAAAATCAGGTCTATCAAAGGAGGGACTAATTAATTGTTCTCGTTATCTTTCCGTCCACAGAGACACATACGTGGAGTCTGACTCTGCGTTACACTGCAGGAAGAAGCCAACGCTCTTCTGGTGAGGCCGGTCAGGATAGAACCGTGGCATCACCATGATCTTCCAGGGCAGGTTCCGGACAAAGCAAGCCGGGCTGAGAACCGACTCGGTCAGGCGACTGAAGTGCTCCACCACAAACCGGAACGTCGCCTCTGACCGCCAGCTGGTGTCTGAGGGACAGACACGTACCACGTTACAAAAAGAAGTTTCTTTCCATTTTACACAATGATTCGTGAGAGAAATACTTGTTTTGATCAACGTTTTTTCTTCCAACAATGTTTACTTAAACTACCGTACTCAACTTTATTGTAAAGCTGTCAGATGTTTCAGTCTAATTACAATTCAGTGAGTTCATTCAGACATTACTCAATGTAGAAAGCACATCAAGATTTTCAAAGCTAAATATACACATTTGTTTTTTACTCATTTAACACCTACATGTACAAAGTCACATACTTTTAAAAATCATTATTGGTTAAGGTAAGTTTTAACTTTGATAAGTAAAGTCGCTGAGATAGTACTTCTGAATATCACACCATGCATCTTTTATCCTGCAAAAAATTGGTCATTACCATCAAACTTAAAATATAAACAATATAAAATGTGTGCTTCATTACAACTACTGTATATGACCTTTATTGTCCAACATCCATGTTTCAAACAACGTTTTGTATGAGCATCCATCCTCACCATCCTCCATGTCCTCCTCGGTGTTGTTGTGTCCATCTGCCATGGCCACGTTACCATTGATCACTGGGTTAGCTGGGATTCTTGGAGGATCATCTGTGTCCCCAGCTAAAAACACAGGGTAAACATTATACCATACCAATTTATTTATAGAGCACTTAAAACAGGAACAAGGCCAACCATGAAGCGACTTCATAAATAGTGTTTTAAACATGAATAGGAACACAAAGGACTGAAGTGAAGCTTCAACTCTCAAGACAGTAGCAAGTCTGAAGTCAAAAATCTTACTATTTCTGCAACAGTGATAATCATTTGAAATTATGGTTGTGCTTTAACAGTATCAATGCATCAAAATATATAAAAGTTACAACTACATTAAAAGGGAAACAGTTAATCTTTTCTGGTAATTGAAATTAAACAAGTTTCTTGTCATCTTTTCTACACTAAGCTGGGGAAAAAAAACTAACAAAATGACAAGAGGGAATGTGTACCGTATGTATAAAAATCAGAAGACAACACCAGGCTAAATAATTATGATGCAATTCCAGATCGAACTAAAAGTAATCAAAACAAAATATATATATACAGTATATATATATAAAAAAAAACATGACGCACGCAGGCGTCACATTCTTCCAAACACTATAATGACTGCGTCAGAGGGTCATTATGTCAGCTTCAAGGGGCAAGCACGATCTGCAGGGACCCTGTGATGATGACAGTCATGCTACAGAGGACAGACATCTGAGTGATGACGGAAATGAATCAGGCAGGTCCCCGAACACGTGTCACGTCACTTCAGCGACGGAAGTTTGTCTACTTTTCTATTAAGATCTTAGCTAACACAAACACTAAGTTGTGTGTGTACCAATATTCAATATTTGACTCCTTTGGGAAACCGACCTTGACTCTCCAATTACAGTAGATAACATCACCTGAATGGACTGAAATGTATTACAAGTTTGTCCCGTTCACTTGTCAGTCCAGCCTCCAATCTAGTATGTGCTAACACACTTAAGCAGAATGATAAGCTGCACGAGTTAGAGCTTGGTTTATGTATTCTTCTGAAAATGAAAATTAATTTAAAAAAAGGGAGAAAAGGTTCTTCTTAGAAATGTTTTTCCAGGAAGCATCACAATAACAAAAACCTGTTCTGATCAGACGAAAAGTAACATTTTGTGAAAACACTAACATTTAGTCATTCAAATGAAAGGAATCAAGGTGTAATCTTTCATGGAAGTTCCCCATCTGCTGGGATATAAATTGCAAAATATGAAAATAAAAGCTAGCATGTTTGCATTCTATGTATTTCACCATATAAATCAGCTCTAGTCTGAGGAAAAAAGAAGAAGTTGTTTGACGGGTTAACAGCCAAGCTTTTAACCTAACAGACACAAGTGATTCTGTTACATTACAGTGGTACTGGTTATTGAGAAAATACAATGTAGTTTGGAGCATCCAAGCACAAGGAGGTCGATTCTTCTACTTTCAGGGCACTAAAAATCAAGACAAGAACAAAAGATTACCAATAATACTTCCCCACTGTCCACCTTTTAGAAGTAACTATGATAATTGAACTTTTGTTATTCCCATTTCAAAATATATTAAGATGAAAATCTCAATAAATATACGGTACCATGTTTTAGATTTTCAGAAAGCTACCATTTACCTAAAACTCCAGTCTACCGTTTAAATATGAAGTACAAAGTATGTTTCTTTTGGCTGCTCCCTTCTTGCCACAGCGAGCACAAAGAAAGATTTTGCAAATGTTTTACACCAGATATCCTTCCTGATGCAACCTGGGCTTGAACCCGCAACCTCAGGATTTCTAGACTGCAGCCCTGACCACCAAGCTATGGCAGACCATTTAAATATGAAGTACTGTTGTGACATACACAACATGAATATAGTAGGGCATTGGGTCACGAGTGTATTCCATAAGCAGTCAGAAAAAGTAAGCAGTTTATTATGACAACTTGTTTTCATTGTCCTTGTAAAGCTTTGGAGAAAAGAGGGAGGACTTCAGAGAGGTGAGCCAGAAGCAAACAGGAGGAATGCACCTGTTACAAGCAAAGCAACTTAAAAAAGAGAAGCATGTTTACATCGTTATTATAAAAAGAATAAATGAATAAACAATCTAAAAGGTTCCTACATGGTTCCCAAATTTAAAACATTACCTGTTAATGGTAATTTATTTGTAAATGTAAATGCTTCCTTCCTAGATAGAAAACTTTTCTAATTGGCATAATGTATGTGAATGATTTTGTTTTGTGCCCTGAGATGACCTCCGTTGTGACTTGGCACTTTATAACTGAATTGAAAATGTTTATTAAATCATAACGTCATGCATCCAATTCTGAATATGCATAGCTTTTGTTTGTCAAAACACTTGCTAGAATATTGTTTTAGAATGTGGCATGGTAACAGCTGTTAACAGCAGATTCCAGCCCTTGTCATTTTCCAAGCGTTTATAGATCAATCAAAGCTGGCGTGTGTCGCCTGCAACATGGGTAATAAAAAATATATTTGTTTTAAGAGGTGAACCGAAATGTGGCATCATGACTGTTAATTTTATAGCTATAAATCAAAAACAAAACTGCTTGCTGAAGAACTTAAATGTAGTCTAATCTAAAAAACACAAAAATGATAAATTTTCTCTTCTCAAGCACATTTGGACCAGGGGAACATTACATTATTCTCCACACTTGTCAAGACGGTGTCTACATTTAGGCAAACATGTTATTGAAAACGTGCCTCAGTGTTTAATTAGCCGATGAAACCTCACAGGAGCGAATGACGCAGTGAGGCTGAGGGCTCCCCACAAGCCTCTACGGATTTCAAACTTGTAATTTGGATAAAATAATCAAACATACGGGGTCATGCCGCTGTCACGCGTGTGAAACTGTGGCCGTACGCCTTTGAGGACCCGAGCGGACTCCAAATCAAACCAACAAAAACACGGATCATTAAAAATGGCGAGCTCCATGCCTTTCGGTCCTTCTTACAATGAAGCAGCAAATCCCCGCGCAGCCGAGCTTAGCTTACCGCAGCACCGACTACCAGGTCCACACGATCCACATAACAACCCACCAGACGTCGACACGTCGCGCTGACTGACGGAATAAAGTGCACTAGACGGTCTGGGCTTGTTTGATTAGAAATATAAAACGAGAAAACGCGGCTGCCGTGACCGTATTCATGCTACGGATTGTTCTGCGGGCCTTTATAAGCCTGTTGTCAGCGATACCAGTTGACGTACTATAATTTATACAACATTTAAAATATATATAAATGATGCATAATTTAGCTTGGATTTTTCAACCAAACTGAGTGAAAAATCAACATTGGGCTAACAGCCGAGGCCCGAAAGCCGAGCATCAACGATGCAAAATACAAGCCGCCATTTTGAAACGCCACACACCCCCTCCGTGATAGCCGGCTACCTAGCATGCTAGTTAGCATGCTAAGTAGAGAACGCGTGAAACCAAGCGGGCCTTCGAGCTAATTCGCTAGCCTACGTTAGCTATTAAGCTACATGCGCTCAGTTCGTATTCCAAGCGCACAGAAAACACAGAAAGTAGATTACTTAACGATTTCGCACGAAAAATAAGTATTTGTTCCCATTTACTGAATGATACGGCACAGTGGTGTTAATCAGCAGATTTGAGCAAATTTAAATACCCGCAATTACAGCGAAGGCCTTAAAACACGATGCTAACTAAATCGAGCTAGCGTTTAGGTTAGCATAACGTTACAAGGCTGTTTATTTTAACACCATTTATTCAAACAATAAACGTTCATTCCTTTATCAACTGAGAATTTACAGTTGAACGTGCAAATTCGGGCTTATAATTGATTGTTTTGACGCTAGAGGATACAGAGAAGCAACATTCATTTACCAGATTAAATGCATCGATCAACACGAATTGCAGGAAATGTTTACAAATACTGTATCTAGCTTACCAACAGGGGGGCAGTTAGCTGACTGTGAGAGAAGTTTACGCAACGATGTAATTTTTTAAAAGCACATTAGATCATGTGGCGAGGAAATCTGAGCGACTTGAAAATGCGGTGGCCAATGATTTATGTGTATGAATGTCTACGTATATGAACGAGACAAAGTGTCTATTGTAAAACAAACGGAGGAGAAAACGGAGCACTGTTTTGCTAAAACGCACAATGAGGTCAGCACCGCACAAGTATAATGCTGCAGCGGGACGCACGATCAGCAGAAACGCACCCGGCTCTCCCGGGGCCTTGTTGTTTACTGTGTCGTTGAGCTTAGTCTGCACCAAACAAACCATGCATTCTTCGTGAAACTCGGATAAATGTCACATAAAAAGCCCCTTCCACCCTCCGCGGGGCCACCACTCACCTTCCATCTCCATGTCCTCTTCCATCTCCATGAGCTGCTGCTCGCCGGCTTTCTGCTGCTGCTGCTGCGTGTGGTGGTGGTTCATGTCGGCGGTCGCGACGCGGTGCTCCCTGCTGTCTCTCACGACCTTGTCCAGGCTCGGCTCGACGGCGGGCGACCGGGCTCTGGACTGCTGGTGAGGTGTGGTGGGACGCGGCGGTGGGGGGCACGACAGGTCGAGGCTCGGCGG
>JBBPBX010057073.1:0-22555 GCA_038048925.1 Garcialebias charrua | reverse complement strand
GAGCTTTTCTTGTCTTATAATAAGATTCTGATGCTCAAAAGTAGTACACTGGAGAAAAGTCTACTCTGAAAACAAGTTTAAAACAACTTAAAATTAGATTTTTTTTGACTGAAATAAGCAAAAAGATCTTCCAACAAGTGAAAATTGTCTTGACACGATTTCTAAAAATAAGACATTTTATCTTTTTACAAGATAAACAATCTTAAACCTAGCTGCAAAAAATCTCATTCTTAGCAATATTTTACTACAATTGAGCGTGTGATGCTTAAAATTAGTATACATCCCTAAAACTTTTACTCATTTTTAGTTCTACAGATGTTTCAAATGTTTCTCCAACCCGTTATCAAATTTAACCAACAAACGTAATAATACATGTCTTGTCAAAACCTTCAAACATTTTCTGTAATGACAAAAAATGAAAGGTATTCTTTAACTTCAACACATTTATTTTATCACAATGGTTTCAGCAGCAATGCAACAACTACTACAGTAGTAAACACTTGATTATATTTTTAAAAAATAATATAAAACACCTTCAACAAAATAAAATCAATTTTTGCTATGAAAAATGGAGAGTATACTACTGGGCACCATGAAAAATGAGGGAGCCACTACAACTTCAAATGTTTAAACATAAAATGTCTTTGGGAAATGTGATGGGCACATCTCCTACCGTGAGCAGGCAGTTGGACGAACACACAATCAGAATTGGACAGGAGAGGGAGAGTTTTCCTGGGGGCTTTGAGGTCCTGTTTTTCCTGAAACACAAAGACATATTTCTGTTGGCATGATGAATCATATTTTAAGATTGTGGAATATAAGCCAGATAAATAAATAAAATAAAGAGAGAACCTGTAAAACTATCATGTTAAATATGACGCGGTTGAAAATTTGGGTGCACTAACTGTGCTGGTGAACCAAAAAAAAGTTTAGAAACACCAGTGCAATCAGTGCAAGAAGTTAGTGTAGAACCATGGGAAAAAATGTATCAATTAAAAAAATGATTTTGAGTAAGATATTTCCAGCAACCTGCAAAGATTTTGTTTCTTTCCACCTTGAAAACTTTAATATCCAAATACTATGTTAGGTTTATTCTTTAAAAAATAATAACACCAATTTCTCATTAACATTCAAATAATAATGCATTATTGTAATTAAAAAGATAAATTAATCTACATTTCTGGAAATGTTTGAATTATCAGAATAATCCAGGTTATCAATATTATACTTTTGATAACAATTTACCTTTGTCCACGAGAGGAAGACCTCGACCTCCAACGCCGCCTCTGAGAAAGGGACTGTCTTGGCCAGGTCTGACTGATCTGTTTAAAGCATGCAACAGCAAAATTGGTACACATCGCATCGTGAGTTAGATGAATTGTTACATCTCTAATTTTGATCATATTTAAATTAAATACCTTTGATCATTAGAAAGAGACTCAGAGGGACTCCTGCTACCATTGCATCCCAAGATTTGAGATTGAGTGCTTGAAGGGATGTCCATCGGGGTTCTTTCTGCATTTTAGAGGGTTTAAACATAAGTGTTAATATGTCAAAAATGTAAATTACTTTACACAAGGTTTCCAAGTACCCCAAGATGATAGTTGTGCAATATTTACCTGACTGTGCATTCATCCTTTTAGGAGGAGTTGGAAGAGCAAAGTCATCTATAATAAAACAGTCAACAGTAAAAAATAAATTAAAATAAAAGTGATTTTACATCTATAGTAAGTAATTAGCCTGTTACTGATATGGTGGTGATTGAAATACTACATAGATTTGTTCTTAAAAAAAGAAATAAAAGTTACATGGATTAGCTTATTATGTGCAGGATGTGGCTTATTTTTATTGTGAAATATGTAACAAAAAGTGTAAGTGACTTAGCTGTGCGTTTGCAGTAAGAACAATTGCATACCTCCAATGATTCTAGAATTGTCAGCCCACCTTGTGTGACATGACCCACCACCAAGGTATAACTATCCTCTTTTGATGTGGTATACCCCCAAATTAATCAGTGGTGAAAAAAAATTTAACATACCCTCACAAGGAAAAACATTTCTAGACTTCTTGGTAGCTTTTTGACCTAAAATAAATAAAAAAATATACATGCTGTAAGACAGTAGTCATATTTTGAACAAACTATACCTGTGAAGGAAATTTTGTGACCGATTGTCAGATGCAGTTTTGTATTTCATACTTTTTGATCATTGCAGCCATAACGTTAAAACAGAGAATTGGTGTGTCTTATCATACGAGGCCTTTCCGTGTGCATAACAAAGTTGGTTACGTTCTAATGTCTGATGCAAACGGTACCACCTTCATGCAACCACGAAGTCAGGTTGATTCATCATTATTGCAGAAGAGGTTTTCTGGGAGTTCTTGAGTTTGCAGCTCTGAGAGAGCCTGGGACAGCTTAGGCTCGGTTTTGTCTTGCTTTTCCGATAAGGCCAAGGTTTTTTACTCTGAGGCCTGATGCTGCCTGGCTTTGGCTCACTGTTTGGCTTTGCAGTTCCACAAATTAATGCAACAATAAACGGCTCTAACTTTTTCACACTGCAGAGAATGGGCAAAATTTGTACATTTGATGATTTAAATAATGGTACACCATCTACATTGAAATTTAGCTGTATCTCATTTTCTGTTGAAAAAAAATTGGGATACTGTGAGCACATTTTCAGAAGTCCTGTCTCCACACCAAAGTTTTGATACTTTGCATTTCACTTTCTATTTCTCTCCTACATTTTTTTTCTTTTTTCTGTTGTTTGTTGTTTAAGGAAATTCTACCATTGCTGTTCATCATTCTTTAGTTTGTAGCAGGTCGCTTTTGTAAATGAGCCCTCGAGGCTCAATGAGATTTACCTGACTAAATAAAGGTTGAATGAATGAAAAAGTAGAGGAACTGGCCACCACATAGATCTGTGACGTCTATTTCACTGGGATTTCCTAACAGGGTTCTGGCATCTTTTGGTAGCCGGTGTCCATGTTTGCGTAGCACCAATAGCAGCTCATCTACTGATGTGCATGTCACCTTATTCTTTACAGCCCATTTAACCAAATCACTTCTCAGATCACTTGGTTCCTCCTCGGACAAAGTTCCAATTTCTACATCACTTTCACTATCACTGTTTGGCAGGAGGCAATCATCTTGATATTCATCTTCTCCTGTATCAGGTTGGTTGTGTATCTGTATGTCTATTGGGCTATCAGCAAAAGAAAGTTCTGGGTTCTCATTTGAGGGACCTGGATTCTCTTCTGAGTCACTAGACTCCACCAATGCACGTAAATGTGCATTTAGTCGTCTCCATTTTTTGTGATACATCTGGGAGTGAAATAAAAACCAACAATATTTCTAAGCCTAAATGTTTTATAAATAGAAACATTAAATTTTAAAATAAGAAGTGAAAACAGTCAATCATTTTTAAACATATTTCAAATTAACCTGTCTAATTTTTTCAAAAATGTAAAAAATTACTTTTTTACAGGGTTACAGTACTTTCAGATCAAAATGGATGGCTGGGTTAGGTTTGGAGACAACTCACCACTGAAGGCGACTTGGATCGTGTTTTTCCAAATCTGTGGAAAAGAGCAAGGAGAGGAATGTGAAATCTCAACCTTATTTTAAAAGTTTGTGGATGGAAAGTATGTCAATATACCACATTCACCAACAGAGACATTGAACATTCTTGTTTAGACAAATACCCATGAAGCAGGTGTGTTTGGGGCCTCTGCACATTCTCCATCAGCAGTAGATTAATACCCCTCTGCTTAGTTCATGTAACATTAACATTTATCTTTGTGTGACCACAGCCAATGCTGACAGATATAAGAGGGGGAAATGTTTTTTTTTAAGCACATGATTAAAAAAAGTCATTAATGATGGGCAGTACATGTATAGGGGATAATTAAGTTTTATCGTTTAATGTTAAACATATTTCTGAGACATTTTAGGCTTAGTGGCTGAAGAGTTATGACACTGTTTTATACACCGTTTACTGATTTTATATGCTTAGGAAATGTTACTGTTTGATTAAAGTGCGACTAAACCCAAAATTAACTTTTTTTAGCTGATAAACTCCCTAGAATGTGTTTAAAATGTTATCTAGCACTATGGCTGTGTTTATTCTCACATAATTGTGCATATCTGTGTAAATTGGCAATATTTGGCAATATTTGGTCTAAAAATGTGTTTACGGTAGTTCTATGGGTTGAACTGGTGGATTACACCTTAATTTTCTTATTTGTGCAAACGCTCATGTGTGACATGTCTGCTCATGTGTGATGTCACACAGGTGGTTCAAGCAGAGCCAATCCCCTGCAGAGATGAGAAGTGCATACCTTATATGGAAGTGCTGCATTTCACTCCTGACAAGCGGTTTTATTTTTCTTTTCATTTTCATTTTTTTAGGCCTTTGGTTTTGGATGGAATGGGTGGAATAGATAAATACATCTACATGTTTATTCTTTGTTGTTGCTTGGTGTATGTTGTTGGCTAGAGGTTTAATTTGTTTTAGGTTGTTGCAGGTGGAGGCGTGAACAAAAGCACAACTCTACCTCCACCCTTCCTTGTCTCTCGACACGCCCATTTTCAGGGAGATTTTGGAAGGAGGAGTTACCGTCTCAACCTGGGTTTAGTTTCACTTTAAACTATTCTCTCTGGACTTTAGACAAACACGAATTACATGGTTTACTAGTTTAGTTAGCTTAGGAGCCCATTTTTCATATAATCATAACTTAATCAAGTAGTTTCTCTTCATCCAGTGCAGGTAACATAGTTACTGCCGCTGGTCCACAGACAACAATACATTGTGCTCGATAACCAGAACACATCACACATAATATATATACTACTATGATAGACTACATTATTACTTAAAGGCTAATACACTTAGAGTTCACATCTAGAAAACAGTTTTACTGATTTAAGACTCTGCTCGCACATCCATCTACAGAGATAACGCACACCAGAACACCATATCTTAGTCAGAAGAGAGGCCACTGTATGCATATAAATGTATTTTATGTCTGTACGCTGATTAATCATTATGCCTGTCATAATAAATTCTTTTTTATACAAATACTCTCTCTCTCCTTTTGAGCACCTCTCTAAGAGTTTAGGACTCTTCATGGCCTAACAGAGCAGACAAAAACATTAAACTCCAGCTCTTTTTTTTCCAACCAGCTCATTTAGCATACCATCACAACAGTCCAGTGTTAGCGCGGGTTAGCTAGCTAGCTAGCCCGCGCTAACACTGCTAGCCCCCTACATGCGTTCCGCTCCGGTCCGACCTCCGCAGCAAATACGCACTCATTTTAATCAATGAGACTGTTACTGGCTCCGCACGGCGACTGTGTAGCTAGCTCGGACGGTAGCTTGCAGTCCGAGCTAGCTATCTCGAAAAAATCGCCTCGAAATGTACAGCTCGAAAATATCGGCACAGCTAGTAAGCCGTTGGTAAATTCTGCTGTTGACTGTACGCCCCAAAATAATCGTTCAAAGTTTGTCACGGGTTTATTAACTAATGTGATTTACAAAACTTTACTTACTGTTGTTGCTGAGCCCGCGCAGACGATTACGAATTACTTCACGCATGCGCACACCGTTCTTCTTCTTCTTCTTCTTCATGGGGTTTAATGGCGGTTGGCAAAACACTTTAGGTGTGCATTACCGCCACCACTGGTATGGAGTGTGGTTCTTCATGGGATAATTCTATGTGTACGCCTGATTAAACTATATGTATTTCAAATTCTATTAAACAACTTTGTTTTCTTAAAATATCTAATTATAATTTGGATATGTTTACTCTCTAAGTTATGTTGTAGTGCAGCTATTATGTTAAACTTTTCTTTTATCTCTTCAAATTCTCTCTTCATATATTCACGGTCTTGATCATAGTTTTGACATTCCTGTAGAACATGTTGCAATGTTTCATCTTGTCCACAGTGCTCACATTTGCCTGTATTGTGTTTCTTTATTTGAAATAATGAATAATTAAGTCCTATGTGTTCAAATCTTAGTCTTGTTATTAATCTTTCCTCTTTTCTGCTCCTTCTTCCAGTTCCTGTTTCACCTACTGTCATTTTTTTTCCAACATTATTTTTATTGAGTTTTCAAAAGTAAAAAAGAAAAAGAAATAAAAACATACTTCCAGTTATATACAAAGATAAGTGTGCTCTTACATCAAAGGAAATGTCAAAAATAGATAAATTATTGTCCAGCATTAAGCTTAACTTCCTTCACAAGTCAGGTATTTGTGAGATACATTGGAGCAACACTTAGTGAAAAAAAGACACAAGTTGTATAACAAACCAGAAGGATACAAACTATGTACACATGCATATACCCCACCCCAAACCCAAAAACAAAGGAAATCCCCAACAACACTTAGAACAACAAAGGTTTCTCTATTTTTACAAGGGTCGGCCCAATAAATTTAAATATTGTGCGTAATTTCAAAAATATAATTATAAATTCAAATATGCAGTTCGCACAAATAAGGTAATCTAGTATACAAAGATGATAGGTTGTTTTTATTATTTTATGATTGTTTTAAAATATGATATGTGGCTGCAGAGGTTCACCAGCGACTACACCTCTCCTTCCCCAACCTTTGAATCCACACTCCCTATATATTTCATAAAGGGACCCCAGATGTTTTGAAACAGTGATTGTTTCCCCTTTATAATGTAAGTAATTTTTTCCATTGGTAAGGTTGTGGACAGCTCATTAATCCAGTCACTGAACCGTGGCTTGCTGGTATTCTTCCATGTCAATGCTATGACTCTCTTTGCAAGCAGTAAGCACAAATCCATAGCGTTAATTATTTTCCTGGACATATGATGTCTATTAGGGTAAAAGCCTAAAATGAACAGTTTAGGGTCAAGTTCTACCTTTATACCCAGTATACTCTCTAGAGCTTGTTTAATCTCCCTCCAGAATTGTTGAACTTTATTGCATTTCCAAATGCAATGGAAAAAAGTTCCCCTTTCCTCACCACATCTGGTACATAAGTCTGGAATGGCACCATTGTATTTATTAAGCTGTTCTGGCGTCACGTACGTCCTCATCAACCATTTATACTGCAATAGTCTCAGGCGTGTGTTCGTAGTTTGTGTTTGTGCTTTAGCACACATCTCTTCCCAGACCTCAGTTGGCAAATTCTCCTGTAGATCTTCCCTCCATGCATTAAGTCTCCTTAAAGATGTTTCGGAGGACTCGTCTGTTAACATGCTGTATAAATGGGAGATTATTCCTTTTCTGGAGTGGTTTTTTGTCATTTCAATTTCCAAGGTGGACAGTGGGGGAACAAACTCGCACTGATTTTGAGATAATCTAATAAAATTTCTCACCTGTAGGTATTTAAAATAATGTTTATTTGGAATATCATATCTGGCAGTTAACTCTTCGAAGGACATCAGGACCCCATCATCTGACTCCCCAAGGTTTCCTATTGTTTTTAAACCCTTTTCAGCCCATTTCCTAAAACCCAAGTCTGCCCTGCCTGGAGGGAACAGTTGATTACCCCATATTGGACTAAAGCGTGACAGGGGGGATGAACCACCTAAATATTTATTAACTTGGTACCAAACTGAAATCATATTTCTAACTATAGGATTTCTTGTGTTTTTTTTTCAAATGTTTAACTTTTGCTGAATATATGTATTGAGGTAGAGGGAGAGGAACAGAAAACCCCTCAATATCCATCCAAGGTATAGAGGAATCATCTGTAAAATAGTACATCACAGTTCTCAACTGAGCTGCCCAATAGTACCAAAGTGGATTGGGGCACTTGAGTCCTCCTCTATCATACGGTAAGTACAGGAGTGATAAGCGTAGTCTCGGTCGTCTATTATTCCATAAAAACCGTGTAAAAATATTCTTTAGAGATAAAAATAAATTGGAAGGAGGCGGCAATGGGATATTCTGGAACAAATACAGAAGTTTGGGCATTACATTTGATTTAAGAATATTAATTCTTGCTATAATTGATAGGGGCAAGTGGTTCCATCTATCTATAGATGCAGTTATTGATTCTACCATTGGTTTATAATTAACCTCAACAATGTGACTTATATAAGGTACTATCCTAATCCCCAGATATGTAAAACAGTCTACCTTTTTAAATTGGAAAGGATTCCCGACCTTATTTCTTTCTTCTGAATTAAGTAGCATTAATGAAGATTTGTCTTTATTTACTTTATATCCTGATATACTACCAAACGTATTTATTAGATCTGACAAGGCTGGAATGGAATTTTCAAGTTTTTCCAAAAAGAGAATGATGTCATCAGCAAACAAAGCAATTTTGTGTTCCATTTGGCCTATTGTTATGCCAGTTATATTTTTATGAGATCGCACCGCAATGGCAAATGGTTCAATTGCTAGAATAAACAATAAAGGAGAAAGGGGGCACCCCTGCCTGCAACCTCGCTTGATTTTAAATGGTTTTGATATGTTTCCATTTGTTATTATTTCAGCATAAGGTTCATTGTATAGAAGTTTAACCCATCGACAGAAATTTTCTCCACAACCAAATCTTTTTAATATCTCAAATAAATAGGGCCATTCAACTCTATCAAATGCCTTTTCGGCATCCAGGGATAGTAAGGCGGTGTCTGTTTCATCTTCCGAATGATAAAGAATATCTAGAACTCGTCTCACATTATGGAATCCCTGTCTATTTCCAATAAACCCATTCTGGTCACAGGGAATTATATTAGGTAGTATTCTCTCTAGTCTTCTAGCCAACAGTTTACAAAGAATCTTTAAGTCCACATTAAGAAGACTTACCATACCATACCATACCATTTTATTTATAAAGCACTTTAAACAGGAACAAGTCCACACCAAAGTGCTGGACAAACAAACACGCAACAGGCAACACATACAATGAAGTACAACACGAAAAACATACTTATTGGTCTTAGGTTTTCACATTTGTTGCAGGGTTTACCAGGTTTTGGCAGCAAAGTTATCAAAGCTCCTCTTAGTGAGATAGGAAGAATTCCCTTTTCAAATGAGTCTATGTACATATCAAAAAGTGGAATTAGCAGTTTAGTTTTAAATTTCTTATAAAATTCTGTTGGCAACCCATCTGGTCCTGGAGTTTTGCCTATTTTCAAGTGATCTATTGCTATAGAAATTTCCTCCTTAGTAACTGCTACATTAAGATCTACGTTCATTAAATCTGATATATTGGTCATCTGAAGGGTGTCTAGAAAAACATTTTGCTCTTGCTCCTTATTTGTTATGTCTGAGTTGTACAATTTTTCAAAAAATACCTTAAAAGTTTCATTGATTTCTAAAGGGTCAACAATAAAGTGTCCCTCGTTATTTTCAACTGAGATAATATTTTTCTCATTTTGTAATTGTCGAATGCGCCAGGCTAATAATTTCCCAGACTTTTCCCCCTGATCATAAAATGTTTGTTTAAGGCGTAAAACTTGTGAGGCTGCTCTAGAGGCAGAAAGTTCGTTATATTTTGTTCGTAGTAGCAAGAGTTTACTATGGGTTTTTGTGCAAAATGTTTGATAATATTCCTTCTCGAGCGACTTAATCTCTGCTGCTAACTCTTTAGTTTTTTTGTTGGTTTGTTTTGCCTTGTAACTCGTATAGCTAATTATCTGACCTCTTATATAAGCCTTGAAAGCTTCCCACCTTGTGGAGGGTGGTGTTTCATTTTTGTTAGTGTCAAAAAAGAGGTCTATATGATTATCTATAAAAATTACAAATTCTGGGTCAAGGAGCCATTTTTGTTTAAATCTCCACCTAGGAGGGTCTCTTTGAAGTTTTAAGTCTTCATATATTAGTGTATTTGGAGCATGGTCAGATATTAATATGCTTTCGTAGCCACAATCCTTTATTTTGTGGCCCAAATTGGAGGAGATTAAAAAGTAATCGATACGTGAATATGATTTATGTGTGCTTGAGTAACAAGAGTACTTTGAATCCTTGGGATTCATATCTCTCCAAATATCCCTCAAATTGAGCTCTTTCATAAAATGTTGAATTGTTTGTCTACTTTTAGAATGAGAGTTGTCAATACCCGAGCTTCTATCCAATTCTGGGATCATTGTACAGTTGAAATCCCCGGCTATAATATAACTTCCAGGTAGAGATGAGATCATAAGAAAGAGATTTTGAAAAAAAATTGGATCATCTATATTTGGAGCATAAATATTTACCAAATTTATTTTTTCTGAGATAAGTGTGCCCTGTAAAATAATATACCTCCCCGTTCTGTCTTTAATAACCCTTGTCACATAAAATGGTATGGATTTATGAATCATGATCATAACCCCTCTTGCCTGAGAATTAAAGGGTGCTGAATATATACTACCCTGCCACCTCCTTCCAACCTTCACCTCCTGACCAGATAACAGATGAGTTTCTTGAAGTAGTACAATATCAGATTGTATAGATTTAATCCTAGTCATCACCTGTTTAACTTTTTTTAATTTTTGTAATCCCCTGCAGTTCCAAGATGATATTTTAATTTTTAATCCACCTGACATATCAAATCACATAGAATAGTTTTCCCATTATTTTCAAATTATTTAATGATACAGAAACCAAAAACCTCTGTATGCTAAAAAAAATACATCCATAATAATAATGAACCTTGAACAATAAACCTTTTAACCTTAAACCTTTGTTGTCCACCCCCTCCCCCCCTAATGTATTGGTTCCCATCTAACAGCTAAAGGTTGTTCCACTCAAAAGTGAGGATCAACCGACCAAAACAAAAAAAAACCTCCCCCCCCGCCCCGCCCCTCTACATCAGAAATTTGTTACTAAATGTGTCCAGAGTTAAACTATTAATATTAGTATTGGATAAAGATCTCTGGACCAGCAAACCTTAGACATCAAATATAATAAACAAGCTGTTTGCCCTTATTTTAACTTATGTCCTTATTTATTTTAACCTGAAGATGTCATAATGGTCTCACCCAGTTTTCTTTTCTGCTTTTAGAGTCTTTACAAAGTTCTCTGCTTCAGCTAGCTGATTAAAAATGTGAGACTGACCGTTGTGTGTCACCAGCAGACGAGCAGGAGGAATCATGCCGCATCGTATCTCCATGGCACGAAGTTGTCGTTTCACATCATCAAACTCTTTCTGTTTTTTATGCACACTGGCTGCGAGATCTTCATAAAATCTCACCGGGCAGTTGTTGAACAGGATCTGTCCCTTTATCCTGGCAGCTCTTATCACAGTCACTTTATCCTTGTACTTTAAGAATTTCATGATAAGAGTTCTTGGTGCAGCGGTGTTTGATGCACTTTTCCGCCCGACCCGGTGCGCCCCCTCCAGCGTCAGAGCAGCAGGCAGCGGGGCCAGACCCAGAGCGTCTGGCAGCCATTTCTCCAGGAAGCCACAGGCGTCTTCTCCCTCCGCGTCCTCGGGAAGATTTACCAGCCTCAGGTTAGACCGTCGCGATCTGGATTCCAGGTCCGATACTTTCTCCTCGAGATCTTTGTTTTTATTCTCAAGAGCCTGGACTCTGGCTTGCATATTAGTGATGTTATCTTCTGCTGCAGATATCCGAACCTCCGCCTCTCCGACCCGCTCGGTGCACTCTTTAACTTCTTTTTTCACGCTCTCTATTGCTGTCAGAATACAGTCTAGTCTGGCGGAGAAATCAGATTTTAAATTCGCAATTGCACCCAGTATTGCCTCTGAACCAGCTTCAGTCATGTTTTCGTTCCCACTGCAGAGTTCCTCCTCCGTGGTTTCACGTGTGGTGGTATTAGCCTCGCTGTTGTCGCAGCTAGCTTCAGGGCTCACCTTAGTCGCAAAGTTGGATAACGTCGACTGGGTTGTCTTGCTGGTATTTCTACTGCTGGTCTTCCTTTGTGAGACAGGCATCACGGCTGTTATTTGATGTCGTTCAGTGTCACTTATATCCAGTATTTATTCAGGAGTTTGCAGAAAGGTAGCGGAGCCGAGGTGAGCACGTCCTCTCAGCTGGTCGCCATTACCGGAACCTCACCTACTGTCATTTTGATCCCATAAAACCATCTTCCTTTACTTTCTTCATCCCATCTTTTCTGCCATTCTTTCTTCAGTCTTTGTTTAATGATACTTTTTGCCTCTGATTTACTTGTTTTTACTGTGAAGTTGATCTGAGTTTGAGTTGCCTTCTTTGCCATCTTATCTGCTGTCTCATTTCCTTTTATCCCAATGTGTGCTGGTACCCATAAAAATGTTATTGTTAATCCCATTCTTTGTGTACTAAATAACTAATAACTAAGGAGTGCCAGTGCCAAGGAGTGCGAAGGAGTGCCAAGGTGTGGGAAGGTGTGGGAAGATGTGGGAAGGAGTGCAAAGGTGTGGGAAGGTGTGGGAAGGAGTGCGAAGGATCCCTTTTTTACTATATTTTTTCCCCTTGTCCCAAACGTAGAAAAATATGTTTATAGTAAATGGAGCTTATTTATGTAGCGTTTTCCAGCCCCCTATGAGGGGCCCCAAAGCTCTTTACAATACCAACCATCCACCCATTCATACACACATTCATACACCGGTAGCGGCAGACCCATGCAAGGCGCCATCCAGTCCTACCGGGAGCAACTCGGGGTTAAGTGTCTTGCCCGGGGACACAACGACACATGGTGTGGGGAACCAGGATTCGAACCTCCAACCTTCCGATCGGGGACGACTGCCATTACCACTACGCCACGGCCGCCCCACGGCCGCTTAATCTGTCCTAACCACATATTATTTTATTAAAATCAATTATATGTTAAATTATATGTTAAAATAAATACTGGCACGTCTTCCACTGAGGAAGCAGAGCCTGGGGACTTTGGGTCGGGTTCTCTGATCTCTGGTGCTGAGGTCGCCGAGGTGGTTAAAAAGCTCCGCGGTGGCAAGGCTCCGGGGGTGGATGAGATTCGCCCGGAGTTCCTTAGGGCTCTGGATGTTGTAGGGTTGTGTTGGCTTACGCGACTCTGCAATATCGCGTGGACATCTGGGGCAGTTCCCTTGGATTGGCAGACTGGGGTGGTGGTTCCCCTATTTAAAAAGGGGGACCGTAGGGTGTGTTCCAACTATAGGGGGATCACACTCTTAAGCCTCCCTGGTAAGGTCTATTCAGGGGTTCTGGAGAGGAGGGTCCGTCGGATAGTCGAACCTCGGATTCAGGAGGAGCAGTGTGGTTTTCGTCCTGGTCGTGGAACACTGGACCAGCTCTACACCCTCAGCAGGGTCCTGGAGGGTGCGTGGGAGTTTGCCCAACCAGTTTACATGTGTTTTGTGGACTTGGAGAAGGCATTCGACCGCGTCCCTCGGGGGGTTCTGTGGGGGGTACTCCGGGAGTATGGGGTACCAGGCCCTTTGATAAGGGCTGTTAGGTCCCTGTACGACCGGTGTCAGAGCTTGGTCCGCATTGCCGGCAGTAAGTCAGGCTCGTTTCCGGTGAGAGTTGGACTCCGCCAAGGTTGCCCTTTGTCACCGATTCTGTTCATAACTTTTATGGACAGAATTTCTAGGCGCAGCCAAGGTGTTGAGAGGATCCGTTTTGGTGGCCTTAGAATCGCTTCTCTGTTTTTTGCAGATGATGTGGTCCTATTGGCTTCATCAGCTCGTGATCTACAGCTTTCGCTGGAGCGGTTTGCAGCTGAATGCGATGCGGCCGGGATGAGGATCAGTTCCTCCAAATCCGAGGCCATGGTCTTGAGCCGGAAAAGGGTAGCATGCCCTCTCCGGGTCGGGGAGGAGGTCCTGCCCCAAGTGGAGGAGTTTAAGTATCTCGGGATCTTGTTCACGAATGAGGGAAAACTGGGGCGTGAGATCGATAGGCGGATAGGTGCAGCGTCCGCAGTGAAGCGGGCGCTGTACCGGTCTGTCGTGGTGAAGAGAGAGCTGAGTCAAAAGGCAAAGCTCTCAATTTACCGATCGATCTACGTTCCCACCCTCATCTATGGTCATGAGCTTTGGGTTATGACCGAAAGAACAAGATCTCGGATACAAGCGGCTGAAATGAGTTTTCTCCGCAGGGTGGCTGGACTCTCCCTTAGAGATAGGGTGAGAAGCTCAGTCATCCGGGAGGGACTCGGAGTAGAGCCGCTGCTTCTCCACATCGAGAGGAGCCAGTTGAGGTGGCTCGGGCATCTGGTTAGGATGCCTCCTGGACGCCTCCCTGGTGAGGTGTTCCGGGCACGTCCCACCGGGAGGAGACCCAGAGGAAGACCCAGGACGCGCTGGAGGGACTATGTTTCTCGGCTGGCCTGGGAACGCCTTGGGATTCCCCCGGAGGAGCTGCTCCAAGTGGCTGGGGAGAGGGAAGTCTGGGCCTCCCTACTTAGGCTGCTACCCCCGCGACCCGACCCCGGATAAGCGGAAGAAGATGGATGGATGGATGGATGGATAAATATGTGAAATGAACCTGCATTATTTGTCTATTTAATATAAACTGCACAGTAGGTATGTTTATGTAGTATTCAGCCTTGGAAAAAAATACAATGTAGAAAATGTTAATGAACTATTGGTTTAAAGAAATTGTAATAGGACAATGGAGTCTGTTCAAAGTTAAACAGAACCTGTATAAAAAATAGAATGATTAATACTTTGAGTGGGCATGCTGATCAAAGAAACAGATTTGTCTTAATTCAAGTTAGTTTGTTATCTTGAAACAAGATTTTTCACATTTTACAAACCTCACGACAACTGCAAATGTTAATGAAATGTCAAAAAAGCTTGTTTCAAATAAGAAATGACTCAAAACAAGATATTTTCAAGACTTTTTGCCTTATCAAGATTTTCAAGATGCATTGTCTCAAAACAAGTTGTTATGTCTTACTTAGAAATATGTTTTTGACTTATATTAAGTGTGATAAGAGGTTTTGACTTGAAATTAGAAAATTTGACTTGGTAAGATTTTACGTTTTTGCAGTGTGGGAGCGAGGACCTCCGTGAGGGACCCACTACCATCCAAGCACCAGCCGGATGGCGATCACTAGGGCTGGGAATTGTTAAGAAATTATCAATACCAATTCCTTTATCGATATCATTTATCGATTCAATTCCTTATCAATTCTGTTATCAATTCTCATTGGGTTAGGCAAAAAAATATAGTACACTATTCATTCATTCATTCAACCTTTATTTAGTCAGGTAAATCTTTTGAACCTCATGGGCTCATTTACGAAAGCGACCTGCTAAAACTAAAGAACAATGAACAGCAGTGATAGAATTTCATTAAACAATAAACAAACAAACAATAAACAATAGAAAACAAAAAGAAAGAAAAAAAAACAAAAAAGATTTTTTTTTTTTTTTTTTTTAACAAAGTATCAAAAAACTAGCAAAACATTATAAGGTAGACGTATAAAATCAAAGACAGGAACAAATCTGCATTGGTTTTTGCCAGGATTCCAACAGATTCTGAAAACCATTTAGGGAGGTCAGGGCCGAGAGCACTATTTGTGTACATGAAGTATTTAATGCTCTTTCACCAGAACAAAAATAGAACTTTTATGAAAAAATAATTCCTAATTAACAGTATTAAGGGGCTGTCCATGGTTGGAATGGGTGATAGGCTTCTATACAGTTGGACTTCTGTCTCTTCCTCAAAAAGGTATTCTAGGACTGTCTCTTTTTGCTGCTTTACAGGAGGCATCTGAAATTATTGACATAACCACAACTTGTAATTCACAAGTTTCAATTTTAAAATAAATAGTGTAATAATCCATGCAATCTATCATCTTTCATTACAAAAAACAAAACTTACATAGTTATCATCTTCATCCTCTTCTGCCTCCCTCTGCGTCTCTCCCTCTGCGTCTCTCTCAGCTCTGCCAGCAGCACAAGTTTCAATTTTAAAATAAATAGTGTAATAATCCATGCAATCTATCATCTTTCATTACAAAAAACAAAACTTACATAGTTATCATCTTCATCCTCTTCTGCCTCCCTCTGCGTCTCTCCCTCTGCGTCTCTCCAGCTCTGCCAGCTTCAGAAGAAATTCACCATTAAAAACACTGAGCAGCAAAAAAAGCTCTCACAACAGAAAGAGGCTACAATGAAACACACTGAACAAAAATATAAAACAACACTTTTGTTTTTGCTCCCATTTCTACGGTGGCATTTTTAGGTCTGTTGTGTGTTGAAAAACGTCATCCTGAAAGCTAACAGCCTCTGAGCCAGCCAGACTCCGGCAATCCTCGTCAGCTAAATGTTATTACATGAGATGGAGATTATTTATACAACACAGTGGAAGCAGTAAAGCAAAAAAGTAACAAGTGACAGGAACTGGAGGAGTTTAACGTTACGTGCTGCAACATTTAAAACAGAGGAGGACGCTAGTTTGTTAGCTCCGCTTCCACAACCACGAAGCAGCGTGTTAAAGACGGTACATTTGTGCAAACTCACCTCATGCTGAGTGGTCAAATGCTTCTCTCTGCATGTTAGAAGTATTTCCGCCCTTTATTGTAATCGACGCTTTGCATGTGTTGCAAGTAGACCTGGTTTCGTCTTCGCTTTTTCCTTGACGCCATGTTGATACGGCGCATGTCTGTGATGTCATCACGTAAATGCGTCACCACGTCGAGTCAGTAGAACGACTCAGAGAACCGATAAACTGAATCGATAAGACAAGCATCCTACAATTCCAGAGAATTGAACTCTAAAGAACTGGTTCTTTAAAAGAACCGGTTCTCGATTCCCATCCCTAGCGATCGTGTCTGTGATGCCCTGCCAGCTACTGCCTTGTCCGAAACGCCTGAGCTGTACGGTCAGAGGCATCCAGTGCTGCAGAGCCAAAAAGTTCCCCCGGAACCACAGGTAGGTCCCAGAGGGTTCTCCTACAAGGCTCAGTGAGTGGTGACTATGCCAGCCAGATGTGGCGGCGAGCATGTACCAACGTGGAGAGTGTTCGGCCAATCTCCCTTGTCATGAAGGCAAAGGCCTACAGAGATGCATCAACCTGGCCCTATGTGGGGTGGTCCATTGGAACAGATTCCGTTTTTTTTTTATAGATGGCCTCCCTTCTCACCTCACAGCCATCCTCTCATATGATTTTTTTAACCCTTGTGTTGTCCTGCGGGTCAAAAGTGACCCGCTACCATGTTTAGCTATAGAAAAAATACCTTAAACTATATTTTTCCAACTTGAAATTTTATGACTTTTCCTAAAGTGACCCCATCATTACAAAAAGTGATACTTTGTTTTTGTCTAGGTTTACATGTGGGCTGTACACCACTAGGGTCCAAAGATCGTCCTATGGGTCATTTTTGACCCGTGAATTATAAAGGCATTTAAACACCAGAAAAAAGTTCAAAGGCCACACACAAACTCTCTCTAACACACACACACACACACACACACACACCACACACACACACACACACACACACACACACACACACACACACACACCACATACACACATCAAAGACACTAGAACTTGCATTTGACCTGCACCTGCACTCTTGATCTGCAGCTAACCCCTCACATCACACAAGCTGCCAAGCAAAACAAAAAAACAAACTAAGAAATAATAAAGGCTGCAGCTGGGTCAGTCAAAAGAAAAAGGTGCCAGTTCTGCCCCTGGAAGAAGGACTGCAAGACAAAAGCTGTGTGCTGCACATGTGAGAAACACATCTGCAAAGCCCATTCTCACGTTCACACATACTGCCCTTCTTCTTCTTCTTCTTTCGGCTTTTCCCTTTTCAGGGGTCGCCACAGTGAGTCATCCTCCTCCACCTCACTCTGTCCTCACTCCAACTACCTCCATGTCCTCTCTAACTGCATCCATATATCTCCTCTTTGTCTTTTTCCTGGCAGCTGCATTTCTAACATCCTTCTACCAATATACCCACTGTCCCTCCTCTGGACATGTCCAAACCATCTCAGTCTGGCCTCCCTAACTTTATCTCCCAGTTGTTCAACATGTGCTGTACCTCTGATGATCTCATTCCTGATCTTATCCATCCTTGTCACTCCTAAGGAGAACCTCAGCATCTTCATTTCTGCCACTTCCAGTTCTTTCTCCTGTCTTTTTGTCAATGACACTGTCTCCAGACCATACAACATAGCTGGTCTCACCACTGTCTTGTAAACTTTTCCTTTGACCTTTGCTGACACCTTTTTGTCACAAATCACTCCTGAAACTTTTCTCCATCCACTCCATCCTGCCTGGACTCTCTTCTTCACCTCTTTACCACATTCCCCATTTTCCTGGACAGTGGACCCCAAGTACTTGAAGTCCTGCACCTTTGTGACCTCTGCTCCTTGTAGCCTCACTGTTCCACTGGCCTCCCTCTCATTCACACACATGTACTCTGTCTTACTACGGCTGACTTTCATTCCTCTTCTTTCAAGTGAATACCTCCACCTCTCCAAGTTCTCTTCCACCTGTTCCCTGTTCTCACCACATATCACAATGTCATCTGCAAACATCATAGTCCATGGGGATTCCTGCCTGACCTCATCTGTTAGTCGGTCCATCACCAGAGCAAACAAGAAGGGGCTCACATACTGTCCTACATGTGATAAATATAGTAGAAGTTGAAAATTGTTCACAAAATCAAGCAACATTTTGTTTTTTTGTTGTGTTATGAGAGAAGTATTTTTATAATTCACTTCCTAAAAAATATTTAAAAAATAAACGTGACAAAAAAGTTCCAGATTGTTGACTGTTTTTTCCCTTTCAATATAAATAATTCAGAAATAATTACTTTACATTTATATAATAGCCATAATAAACCTTTACTGTGTAAAATAAAACTGTTTTGACAGTTGGTTTGTGGTAAAAAAAAAAAAGTGTAATACTGTTAACTGGTGATTGTCTTTTTGTATTGTGTAACAAAAATACATGATAAAAAATTTTTTAAAAAATAAATAATTGAGATGCATTGATAAATAGGTTGTTTCATCGTGGAAAATGGATTTTGGATTTAAAGTTCAATAAAGCTGCTTTATTTTGGGTCTTTGGTAGTGCGGGTCATTTTTGACCCGTAGGACAAGGGGAGTAAACAGAATGTTAAGATCGCACAAGGGTTAAGAGAGAAAGGAAAGATAGAAAATAAAACAACAAAACACAACAATTATCCACAAAAAGAGCACAAGGCAAACACACCCAACCTCCGTCCGCAATCCTGCAAAGCACGTGACAAAACACAGCAACAAAANNNNACATGTGTTACGGCCCCCCCTTTGTGAGGAGAAGGGGAGTAACATGACAACCACAAAAATTCAAGAGTCCAAGTGAATGTGATAAAATAAGGGATTTATTTCACAGCCAACACAAAAAATCCCAGGAGTCTCATGCAAACTGTGGGGGAGAAAGGGACAGTTAGGTGGTGCCAAATCAGAGAAAACAATAATACAATAAAACAAAACAGGGCCTAACTATAGCCTAAGCTAGTTAGGTTAGGAAACAAGAAAACTCAGACGAGCAACCGCAGAGGGGGCGAGCGAGCAGCCGCAGAGGGAGACAACGAACAGCCGTAGAGGGGTTCAACGAGCAGCCGCAGAGGGGTTCAACGAGCAGCCGCAGAGGGGTTCATCGAGCAGCCACAGAGGGAGACGAGCAGCCGCATAAGGCAGACAAGTAGCCGCAGAGAGGTTGTCGAGCAGCCACAGAGGGGGTCAACGAGCAGCCGCAGAGGGAGACAACGAGCAGCCGCAAAGGGAGACAACGAGCAGCCGCAGAGGGAGACAACGAGCAGCCACATAAGGGAGACGAGCAGCCGCATATGGGAGACCAGCAGCTTGAGTCTGACTTTAACACTGGAGCCACTGATTTCTGGCGACACATGATCGAACCGTGGTAAAGTCACAGGGGGCACCTGTGGGTCTGCCTACCCCTTTGGGGGAGTTGCCATCACAGCCGCTCCTCCGTCTGTCAAAGGCGGGAGTCCTAGACCAACAGAAGGATCATCACAAACATTTACATCCATTTGGCCTGAGACCACAAGGACTTTAATCTCAACCAGTCCTTGAACAACAATGTTTTTCACTTTTGAAAAATGTTTTGTTTCACTGGAATGTCAAAATGTTCAGCCAGACATAACAAGTCGTCCTTACGACAGAGTTCCAGCTTTTCATGGCTAGGAGCCTGTACAAACTCCTCTAAGCTGAAGCTCATTTCTAAACAGACACAAGGATCTCAAATTATTGTGGATGTCTATAGCTCAGGGAAAATATATCCCGGACGAGCCCCCACTTGTTACGGCCCCCCCTTTGTGAGGAGAAGGGGAGTAACATGACAACCACAAAAATTCAGGAGTCCAAGTGAATGTTATAAAACAAGGGATTTATTTTACAGCCAACACAAAAATCCCTTGGAGTCTCATACAAACTGTGGGGGAGAAAGGGACAGTTAGGTGGTGCCAAATCAGAGAAAACAATAAAACAAAACAGGGCCTAACTATAGTCTAAGCTACATAAAATAAATAGAAAAGAAAAACCTTGCTAACCTTATCTAATAAAAGTTTCACCAAAACTTACATGGGTGGCACCCACCTACTTACCTAGTGTATTTAACAGAAAAACACCTACGTGTTGGAAATGTACAGGGTACCCCAAACTTACCTAGTCCTCTAACTCCCACCACAAACCTTTAAACAGAACACCAACAATGAGAAATGAATCAGCTGGCCAGCCAGGTGGAGACTGCCCACATATACTTATACTTATATTTCCGGATATTCCCGAAAATGGACCACAATGATCCTTAAAATATCCCAAAATCCCAAAATCCAGATACTTATCTTTGGCAGACCCCTGACGAATAACAGCCACATTTATTTTGGATCTGCCGAAGATAAGTATCCAGATTTTGGGATTTTTTAAGGAACATTGTGGTCCATTTCCAGGAATATCCGAACAAAGATACTTCCGTATATCTATGGTTTTAGTGCAGTGCCTGTTCCTCAGGTGGAGACTTCCTCTGTTACTCAGCTGGAGACTGCTTATACAAGGCCTCCTTGGATGCTGATTGGCCCATGTGTGGAGAGGATCTAATCAAAGGAGATTGACACCAGCTTGACACCAGCTTCCTTCTGTGAAGAGACGAACACAAGGGCAGGAGAAAGAAAAACAGAAACAGCCTGGCAGGCATGTAACACATGCATAAAGACTAATAATATTCATGACCTTGCAGTAGATTTCCATAAATAAACATACCCATACCTACAAATATATATACATATACATTCATATCACATATCCATCTACATATCTGCATATGATATCTACATATACATCCCTGCATCCATTTGTGTGTGGTTGTGAGCATGCATAAGTGAATAAGGTTCCGCATATGATATCTACATATACATCCCTGCATCCATTTGTGTGTGGCTGTGAACATGCATAAGTGAATAAGGTTCCTCCAATAGAACATTCAGTAGCGACCGTGAAGCATCAGAGATCCGTCCCCCCAAGGCCCGAGGCAGACGAAGGGGCGATCAAAGCCCAAGACCCCAAGAAGGACCCCGAGCCCAGAGTCCCCAGGGCCACCCGAACAGGACGAGCCACTCACCCTCTCCCCAGATCTGACCAAGGGGGAGAACCGGACGAGCTCCACCAGCGACTACACACAATGACCCCCGGGAGGCCAACAGCGACAAACCCACAGGCCCCCGCCGGAGCCCGCTGCAAGAGCCCGCTGCACTGACGTAGCCCCAGGCCCGGACACCGAGGCCCGGGCACCGGGGACGCCCACCCCTCAGGCCCAGACCCGATAGGACCAGAGGACCCGAGCCCCACCAGGCAGCCACCAGGCCGAGCCGACACACGCCCAAGCGCCCAACCCCTGAAAGCGACAACAACGGCCCCCAGCACGCCCGCAGGCAAAAGGACACCCATTCGGGGGCCACGTGGTAGGAGCGTGACACCGAGTAGCCTCAGATGTAACAGAAGCCGTTTACGCATTTGCCGGCCCTCCCCGGTCCCGCTCGTCTCTGGTTGGCCCAGAGCCAGCTCTGGCCCGCCCTCGTTGATTGCGCACTGTCCGGAGAGCAAGCCTTGAAGTGGGTGGGGTATTCACTTGACGTGGGTGGGCAGTTCTTACCGAAAAGCTCAGAATGCGAATTTTTGGAAAAAACGAAATAAATACTGAGTTTTCATGTGTTTTTTCACTACAGTTAGCAAGTTAAGCATATAAACACACGTTTCCGATCATTTTTATGCACTCAAAAGTAGTTTTTAGATGAAAATAGAGTGCTTTTAGGTGCGCTGGCGAAATTTACGAGCGGACTTCCGGTTTGCGAATTTTTGGAAAAAACGAAATAAATACTGAGTTTTCATGTGTTTTTTCACTACAGTTAGCAAGTTAAGCATATAAACACACGTTTCCGATCATTTTTATGCACTCAAAAGTAGTTTTTAGATGAAAATAGAGTGCTTTTAGGTGCGCTGGCGAAATTTACGAACGAGCGGACTTCCGGTTTGCGAATTTTTGGAAAAAACGAAATAAATACTGAGTTTTCATGTGTTTTTTCACTACAGTTAGCAAGTTAAGCATATAAACACACGTTTCCGATCATTTTTATGCACTCAAAAGTAGTTTTTAGATGAAAATAGAGTGCTTTTAGGTGCGCTGGCGAAATCGC
>JBBPBX010057072.1:0-12500 GCA_038048925.1 Garcialebias charrua | reverse complement strand
CCTCCAGGTCTCACTGTCATTGCCCACGTGAGCGTTGAAGTCCCCCAGTAGAACAAGGGAGTCCCCAGGAGGCGCACTCTCCAATACCCCCTCCAAGGACTCCAAAAAGGGTGGGTAGTCTGAGCTGCCGTTTGGTGCATAGGCACAAACAACAGTCAGAGCCCGTCCCCCCACACGTAGGCGAAGGGAGGCTACCCTCTCGTTCACCGGGGTGAACCCCAACGTACAGGCACCAAGATGGGGGGCAACCAGTATGCCCACTCCTGCTCGGCGCCTCTCACCAGGGGCAACTCCAGAGTGGAAGAGTGTCCAACCCCTCTCAAGGAAACTGGTTCCAGAGCCAGAGCCATGCGTTGAGGTGAGTCCGACTATTTCTAGTCGGAACCTCTCAACCTCACACACTAGCTCAGGCTCCTTCCCCACCAGAGAGGTGACATTCCATGTCCCAATGGCCAGCTTCTGTAGCCGAGGATCAGACCGCCAGGGTCCCCGCCCTCGGCCGCCACCCATCTCACATTGCACCCGACCCCTTTGGCCCCTCCCACAGGTGGTGAGCCCATGGGAAGGGGGACCCACGTCTCCTCTTCGGGCTGTGCCCGGCCGGGCTCCATGGGTAAAAGCCCGGCCACCAGGCGCTCGCCAGCGTGCCCCACCTCCGGGCCTGGCTCCAGAGTGGGGCCCCGGTGACCCGCGTCCGGGCGAGGGAAAACTTAGTCCATTAATTGTACTCATCATAGGGGTTTTTGGTTGGTGTTTTGAGTATTGGATCATAAAATGTTTGACTGAGTGTGACACACTGATATCACACACTAACATTTGAACTGCCTAAACTTTTGCCAACAAACTCCCTTTGCTTCTTCAAAGTGTACACTTTTTATACAGCTTATACATTAAAATGTAGGCATTGTTGTCTGTTCTCACCGAGTCTGTCTCTTCATTCTATAAGACATGATTTTACAGAAATACCAGTGAAAACTGAAGAGACCAGACTGAGATGGTTTGGACATGTCCAGAGGAGGGACAGTGGGTATACTGGTAGAAGGATGTTAGAAATGCAGCTACCAGGAAAAAGACAAAGAGGAGATACATGAATATATTTCTTTCTTTATTAATTTAATTTATTTAGATATATTTCTATGAACTTTGCTTAAAACATGTCTTCCTTCTAAATGAGTCCTCGAGGCTCAATGAAACTAACCTGTATTAATATAGGTTGAATGAATTAATGCTGTTATAGAGGACATGGAGGTAGTTGGAGTGAGGACAGAGGATGCAGAGGACAGCGTGATATGGAGGAGAGTGACTCTTTGAGACCCCGGAAAAGGGACCAGCTGAAAGAAGAAATGTGTTGCTACAGAATGCATTGGAATTAATAAAAGTGGGTCTCACCAGTTGGGACAGGGTAACCATAGACCTCCACTTCACAGAGTGTAAGAATCCTTTCTGAACCTGGTATTAAAACAACCACAAAACGTCCCTCCACATGATCAGAAAACTTTATAGTATGAGAGCCACCGGCAGGGATTGAAGAAATTGTTGCAACCCTATAATGGAAGAAGTTTGATGATGAATATCTAAGTGTAGTAAACAAGAACAAAACCAGATATAGATTTGACAATGTGATTATTTAAGTCAAATGTAACATTGAGGGTACGATTTTTTTTTAAAAACTATAAATTGCTTAAATGTTTAATTCCCACGAGAGAATGTCCAGAAAAACATTTGTGATAAAATCCCATCGTTCTTTGAAGAAATGCATATTGCCTGCTGCCTTATATGGTATACTCTGATGCAAGCTCAAAAGTCAAGTCAAAAGTCAAAAGTCAACTTTATTGTCAAAACTGCAATATGTACAGGACATACACAGGATTGAAATTGCATTTCTCTCTGACCCTCGGTGCAACAGTAAACATTTAACCCTCCTGTTATGTTCGTTTCTGAGGTACAGCAATAATGTTTGTGGGTCAATTTGACCCGGGGAGTGTTTAATCATGTAATAGTGTCAGAAACCCAAAAAATCCTCCAAAACATTTTTGTATCTGATTATTAACTCCAATACTAACCATGTCAGTCAATATTTGTGCAATGATGTTTTTTTATTTCTCATAAATAAAGGATAATGACGACAACTAACTCATTTGGACATAAACAATGTGATTTACATTTTTTATGTTTGCTGAAAAAACCTACACACAAAAAAACAATAATTATCCTTGAAATTGATTTTTGTAAAAAAAATTATATTACATTTTAATTTTTTTTTCAAAGTGTGATCTTTATAATTGAACTTGAGACACATATACTGTTCTGGGTCAAATTGACCTGGGGCCTCATGTATCAACCATGCGTGCGCACAAAAACATTGCGCACGTCACTTTCCACGCAAAGTGGCGTATGTATCAAATCTGATATGAACGGGAATATCTGCGCTTCCACGTACAAATCCACGGCTGCTCCCCTGCTTGCGTACGCACGTTTCTGTGGTTATTGTTCCTTTGGCGACACTTACGTTTCTGTGGTTATTGTTCCTTTGGCGACACTTACAGGTGATCTGTGAAACCGTGTCCACGATGTGAAAACAATCATAAATCCCACCAAACACACATGATTAACGATTATTACATCCACATGGACGCAATTAGATGAGTGGATATAAAAGCATGCGCCAGATAGTGGCAACAATATTGACAACAATGAGATGTAATTTCTTTAAATAAGAAGTTAACCAAGCTGTATTAACACGCCTACGTTTAGGTCAGTGGGTAAAGCGCTTGCCTTTAGTTCCAAAGGTCGTGAGATCGACTCCCGCATGGTACAACGTTTTTCTTTTTTTTTCGTTCCAGATTGAAATACACATGAAAACTATTTACAAAACAATAAATCGTCTGCTTCCTTTCATTTCATGTATTGTTCTATTTCTTGTTGTTTCATTCAATAGTTTTCCTGTGGTCTTTAAATCCGGAATGAAAAAAAAAAACATTGTACCAAGCGGGAGTCGATCTCACGACCTTTGGGACGAAGGGCGGGCGCGTTCGCCACTAAGCTATACAGGCATGTTAGATCAGCTTGGTCAACTTCTTATTTAAAAGTGGATGGTTTGTTTTGCACTGTGCGTGCCGAATGAAGCCTTTTTCCGTGCTTCTCTGCCTCACTCAGAAGTGATTTCTGTTCACAGTCCGTGAAGTTCCTCTTTTTTCCACGTTCCGACATGATTTGCAATGGGGCTTCAGTCAGAAGGCGAGCGAGCGAAACACGACACCCCCCCCCCGAGGACTGAACGAGGCACGAGGGGGTGGAGGAGGAGAGTGGAGCGCGAGAGTGAGTGGAGGAGTAAAAAGTCTGCGAAGAAAGAGCTCGCTCTCCCTTACATTCATTTCTGCCAAATAAGTAAAGGAGTCCCGCGGAGGAGAGATGCCGAACAGCGACGAAGATGCGGCGGGGACGGAGTCAACGGCTACCGGACAGTTAGCTTGCTAGCAGTTATCGAAACAACTTGAAGAGAAAAAAAAAAGCTGTTCGGCGGACTCGAGTCGGGACGGTTGGTCTTTTTTTTTCTTCTTCTCCCCCCCTCAACTTGAGCAGCTCGAAACGAACCACAGGACCAGAAGAAGTGAGAACCAAAAGGGAAAAAAAAAGCCACTTTTACTTTTGTGTTTAAAATAAAAAAAAGAGTCGGGTGAAACGGAGCGCGTGCGCTCGAATCAGCGACCGAGCCGCTGAAGCTACCAACAACAACAACAACAGAAAAAAAAGTTTGCAGTGTGTCTTCACCCGGTTCTCCAGACTGGAAACCAGAGCGGGAAGAACCAGAGAACTAAAAGACTTGACTTTTCTTTCCACAAACCCAACTTTGTGGGATTCTCTCAAGCGTCTCAGTTTCTGCCAGAGCTGAAGCAGAATGAAAACACCTGGAGATTCTGGTGAGTTACGTCCCCCCCCCCCCATGCTATGATTGTTCCCTGCCATTGTGTCTCTTGTTTACTTGGTCGTGCTTGACAGTACGTGGATCGCTGATACCGGAGCAGAATAATTAACTAGCCTCACTGATCAGAATAAACTCAGCAAAGACCTGTTGATCACGAGTGGCGCTGCTGATCCAACAACACAAATCTGGTGCAGGTTTTAGAACTGTACTCTCCGGGTCTTAAGAGGAAGTGGTTGAACTACTGTAAAGCGACATCCTCCTCTTGTGTCACAACCTTAGTTCACCTCCCAGCAACTTTTCAGAGAAGCGAGTGTCTTGAAATTCTAGAAACCCCGGTTGAAGAGAAGAGCTCCCTCATAAACAAACAGTGGTGTGGAGGTGATTGGATCTAAGCCCATAGGAAGCTGATATTAACCCAGTAACTGAGCACACCTTTGTCAGATTGCTTACTTGGCCTGTCAGCATATTGAGGTGTGTGTGTGGGGGTGTTTCTAGCAGTATGTCTTTGTCTAATTCTCGAAATTCTTGCATAAGTTTGTTCTTGCTCCTCTCACTTCAGGTCAATTTTTCCTCAGAAAGGAGGAAGTGGAAGGACATTGTGTGTGTGCCATTAGTGTAGGTCATCATTTCTCACTGTCAAGACATTTATTAGCTGTCCGTCCTGGCTTTTGCACACAGTTTTTTAATTCACTGTTTAGTAAGGTGTTTATTTGTTTTTGTTTTGCTGCAGGAACAGCCTGTTGAAAGTTGTGTTTGGGACGGTCCCCTCCTTTCTCTCCACCCTGCCCCCCTTTCCGTCCTGAATCTCTTTGCACCCAGCCTCAGCCTTCCACATTCCTACACACAAGCACACACACACTCCACAGCAGCTCAGACGAAGCAGCCTTGACATCACCCAACATCCCACCACTCCTAGACCATTTACAACAAGGAGCTCAGTGTTTGCGTGGTATCAGATTGCTGTAGGCACTAAACGTTCATTATGTTTACAGTTTGATGTATGCAATTGGACGTGTGCTACCTGTTTAGTGGAGTTAACTGATCCTTTACCTTTTAACTGGTGTAGGACTTAGTTATTTAGCAGCTGCACTGAGAGTGGGAGCGGTTTATGATGATTTGAATCTTTTTGTTTGTTTTTATGTTCATAATTTGAATTCAGTATTACTTGCACAAGAAAATACTTATTCTAAGAAATGGCATAAATGCTGAAAAAACATTTCACTATTCTTTTTGCTATACATTACTGTATGTGCTCTACAGACTGACTCAATATAAGCCACTTAAAATAAAATCATCCATCAGTCATGCCTGCTCATACTTAATCAATAACCAAGGAAGAAAATGAAGACTGCTACAGCCAGCTTACTGTAACCCACAATTGAGTTCTTGTCGTTTAGTTTTGTTATTTTTGTTATAAATGATACATGTGTACCAAAAATTCAAATAATATTTAAATATTATGTGTTTTGACTGTCCTTAATAAGGATCCCAGGCGTCTCACACCTGATGAGAACAGAGGAGCCTCGTTTGTGAATTAGACTAACAAGACTTTGAGGGGTCCCTGCTATTAAAGCTTCAGTATGTAGCTTTTTTTATGAACATATTTCTTCACTCTGTCACTACCTCCTGACAGACTGATGTTAGCCAGGTAATCTCTGAAAAAAAATAAAAAAAAATATTGTCCCCTTGCTTCTCCAGGTGGTAAATAAGCATTTCTAAAAAGAAAAGGTGACCCGCCATTTTCCAGCCAATAAAAACAGAGTTTGTAACCAGCCAATAAAAACAGAGCTTGAATTTGAATCAGCCAATAAAAACAGAGCTTGAATTTGAAATTCAACAGACCACAAGGGGGCAGAGCCACATATGGCTCTGAGGGGGAGGGATCAGAATGCTTTGCCTGTTGAAAATATTTCTAAGTGCTGCACTTCTACAGAAACTGCATACTGAACCTTTAATGTGTGAGGTGTGACTTGTCAATTTACATACAGTAGGATGTGTGTGTGTTTTCTGTAAGCTTTGTTTTCACACACTGAACTTTGAATGGGTCACAGGTACGTGTTATCCCAAGTATGTGTGGGTGTTAGCTTCCAATTTACATATGTTGGTGCGTGTCAATGGTTTATCCTGTTTATAACTTCTCCCTCTCTCACAGTCTGCTCACTGAATTGGTAAAGCTCCTCGGATGAGAAGCGAAACGTCTTTCTGTTACAAATAAAGTCCAGTTGTTCTGTATTGAACGCCTTTTTTGATTTTATCATGTCCTGGACGACTGAGAATCTTCACCAGCATATTAATAAGGAAGCATGATATTGGATTTTTGGTCGATATTTGATATGCCAAAATGTTAAAAATTATTATGCTAATAACAATACAAATATTTTATATACTTTGTCAGAACATAGCCCTCTTATTTAGGCTTATTTGCTACAAAAAATGTGTAACAGCTGTAACAGCCATATTAATTAAATTAAATTGCACATTTTTGTCATCTGTGTACGTTTCCCATACTTGACAGACGAAATTGGTCTCTGCATTTAACCCAACCACCACCAGGTGGTGCAGTGAGCAGCCGTAGTCAGCGCCCGGGGAGCTGGGGAAATAGGTATGCACTCATAGACACCCCAAGGTGTGATAAGCATAGTACTTTAACTTATATTAAATGAAAAGTGTTCAATATTATTTATTAGCATTAGTCACCTGCAATGCTGTCTCACTTGTGGAGGCTTGTTCCAGGTTCCTAGTTGCAGTGTGGGATCCTCTGCACTCTTGTGCATGTAGGACAGCCTTTTTAAGTTCAAAGTTTTTTGTCAGTTCGTTGTGCTGTATGACTAAAGGCCTAGATATAGCTCTGCGTACGGCCTGTACGCCGCTCTACGCGCATGTTCACAAGCACAGCTCTGCGTTCGATCTCGCGTTAATTCTCGCGTTTTCGCTCCAAATTCTTGACGTCATTTGAGCAACAGCAGGGCGGAGCGTTTACCTACGGGACAAATTGAGGTTGCTGATTGGTCATTTGCTGACACGCCTACTGAATTGATTGACAGGTCGGGTGGGGGAAAAAAGGCACTTCACAGCTTCTGCCGCTGCGGTATTCTGTGTTTATATGTTAATAAAAAGTTCTAAAAAATAAAAACAGGGAGCGCTGGTCCAGCTCACCGGGAAATATTTAGAACCTGCGCAGCCACGTTGGACATGAGTTTAGTTCGCTCGTGACAAATTCATTCATTTCCTCATCATTTCAGTCATGGAGTCAGCGGAGGAGGAAGCGATCACTTGACTTTTGGCAAAAAAACAAAAGAAAAGTCCAGATCAGGGATGAAGAAGTGGAATTTAATACATTTGTGTCACATACAAAACAGTCCGGTGCCGGGCAGTTTATTGTGAGACAACGCGCCTCGCGTACGCGGTCGTAAAATTTGAGCTTTGCGCGTACATGCCCTGCGGGGCTACACTTGTGCCTCAGTGTACGTACGGCGTACAGCGGCGTACTGCCGTACGCAGAGCTATATCTCGGCCTTAATCGTGCTAATGGGGCTAACACGACGTCCAAATATCTGTGGTAAAACTCACTTGAGTGCTATCAGCTATTGGCTTCTCAATGACTGGAAATGACGACTTGTAACTCGGGTAAGGCTACGTCAGAAAAATATCTTAGACTGTGGACAATGTAGCGTGGCGCAATGTAGTCCAAAAATCTTCGGAATCTGACATCCTCACCAATGGAAAAAAAAAAACTTCCACACCGCTGACATTTTGAATTTTCCTCTCCGCCGTGAGATTAGGTAGGCGCGCATGATGTCATCACGTTGTGCTGCCGCTGCAAGCACCCTTGTCACTGGGTTGTCATACAAAAACAACGCCTTTTATATCGAGTCATTTTAATGGAATGTCTGATATAGAACTTTAACGCTAATATCAGCCGATTCCATGTTGATAATTTTGGTTTATATTTTGTTAAATTACATTAAGCAATATTATTGTGAAAAGTACATACAGGTATTGTGTTATAAATATCGGCCATTGCCAGTCCTTATTTCCAAAGGTGAGCATCGACCATAGACATGCTAATATTGATGAACCTCTAATGCAATCCTAAGCCCCCAGTATACTCACACGTACGTCCGTTCACGCGTACGTACGTGCGTACTGTACACAGAGGGTTCAGACATCATACTCGAGTATCCACCCTGAGCAGCTGCATCGCAGCTCCACAGACGAGGAGCGTTTACCTACGGGACAAATTGAGGTCGCGATTGGTGATTTGCTGACACGCGTCGCCTACTGAATTGATTGACAGGTTAAAAAAACGGGGGGAAAAAAACAAGCGCTGGCAGCCGCAGCAGTGTTCTGTGTTTTATATGTTGTTAATAAAAAGTTCTAAAAGTAAAAAAACAGGGAGCGGTGGTCCTGCAGCCCACACATCAGACCAGCACACCAGGAAATCTCCAGAACCTCCCGCAGCCACGCTGGACCTGAGTTTAATTTGCTTGTGACAAATCCGTTCATTTCTCATCATTTCAGTCATGGCGTCAACGGAGGAGGAAGAGATCACTTGCCTTTTGGTAAAAAAAGAAAAGGCCAGATTAGGGATGAAGAAGGGGAATTTAAAACATTGTTGTCACACACAAAACAGTCCGGCATCAGGCAGTTGATTGTGCAACACCTCGTTTGCGTACGCGGTCGTCAAAAATGAGCTTTGCGTGTACATGCCCTGCGGGGGTACGCTTGTACCTTTGCGTACGTACGTGCGTACCTCTGCGTATGGACGTACGCGGGAGTATACTGGGGGCTTTACATGAAAAAATATACAGTACAGATATTCTTTGTCATTTCTGCTGCAAAACAATGATTAACATTTTCAGCACTAATTGGTAAGCATAAAAAGTCTGTGTCAGAGTCCTTATCAAAAGTGAATAAACATTTGACCTTTGATCAGCACCTTTAAGTACCAGAAATTGAATTTTAAAATTAGTTAATCTCTGTTGTCCTGATCTGTTTGATCTCCTGCTGTTTCTGCATATACAATCACAACACAAGCTTTAATCCATAAGTGCTTTGCATCACTTAGATTAAACACAGTTGTGGGATGTGGATGGATTTGGAAAAAATGTAATAATTCCTTCCTGGAATATTGGATGTGGGATTATGTCTCCTGTGATAATCTGCTCACTTTTATGGAGTTTTCTTCTTTTCCTTTCAACACTAGAGGCTGCCTTTCACTTCTATTTTCAACAGCTAAGCTATTTATTACCTTACATAAAATGTCTGCTTAGAATGTGAGTGCAGAGATGATGGGTTTTTGTCTACATCTGGCAGGTGGACGTTGGTTTCGTGGTGCTGGAAAATATCCAATTGAAGTTCAGTTTATGTCTAATCACAGCTGTTTACCTGGTCTTTGTTGGTGATTGATGAAGTCTTGAGTATTGGCTAGAATCAAAGTGTTCCAAAGGTTGCATTAGTCAGCAGAGAGGTGGTATTTATTTCAGCTAGACTTGCACAGTCATACATCCACCTTTTGTGTGTGCCTCAAAGGGTGTACTGATGATTGATTGGGTTCTGTTGATAAAGACTTACAGAAATACAATTAGAAGTGTTATCAACAACACACACACTAAACTGGTTGTGTAATAAATCCATTTTGCCATCAATCTTTAGGGGTTACAGTTCTTTTTCCTCCTTCATTCTTTTTTCGTCTGATGGGATGCGGACTGGTGTGTGTCTTTGTGATGGAATTGCATGGTGGGACCCCTGGCTCTAGAGTGGTCATTATGTGTGTGTGTGTGTGTGTGTGTGTGTGTGGAGTGTGGGACAATGGTGGGAGTGGGGCAGGGTCTGGGACTGATTGTGTGTGGACTTGTGGGGCCAGGGACCTCTCATTTTGGTAATAATGGTGCAGAGTAGCTCATAGTTTGATGGTGCTTTTGCCACACGAAGAGACCCCTGGAAAAGTGAATTTAATTCATCCAACCAAGGTTACTTTTCACCAAATGTGGAAAACGACAATTGCTTATTACCTCACTCTGCTTTCTGAAAGTGATTGATGTGCTTATGGGATGTGTTACTATTTATTTTCAGACAGACACACATAAAAAGGCAGGAAACAAAAGCTTGTGAGGAATGAGTTTAAAACAAATATCTCACCGTTTCCTTGTTTGAGTTCCTGAGTGTGTGATTGTGAGCATATGCTTTTCAATCTCAGCAACTGCTGCGATGATAAGCGCCACGATTAGCCTTATCTGTGAAACCTCCCTTGCAGTGCTGACCACAGCAAAACCAATACCTCCTGCTGTCCCTGTGCAGTTTTACAACCGGCTTCACAGAACAATGTCCTGCTGCGATTGGGCTCAAGCTGACATATTTAAAGCTTGAACCCGATAATGTTCCGCAGCAGAACTGGTTATCTTTCATCTGAAATACCCGCCAAAATCTGCTCAGTGCCAAGAACTGACTTTGATTGCTTGTTTGAACATCTCAGCTGTTGGGATCACCTAAAGCTTTTAAGCCAGTGTTGCTGGTAAACGTGAGAAATCAAATTCAGTCATTTTCCCTTTTTCAGCGTAGTGTTTAAGGTGTAGTAAAACAATAAGAGTTACAACACTTGGAAGATGAAAATAGTTGTTTAGTCACAACAATTTATCCTAAAAGCTGTGATGCTAACTTGACAAATGACTTCTGGTTTGGGAGGGGGCTTCAAATGTGGAAATAAATGTCTGCATTTAACTAGGAATGTGACCAAAGGGAACAATGTGCCCAGCCAGTTGACACTAATGGACCTCCGCATCATTAGTCCTGCACCGCCCTTGACCAGAGAGGGACCACAGCCATCAAGGCAGCACTACTATTGACGGCCCGGATGCTTGTAACTTCTGCCTCTTGTCTCCCTCTTACTCAGAAAACTTCATTTTAACCTCAGATCTCCCCATCAGATTCTACAGATTATCCACCTCCAACAATAGAGTCAGAGTCAGAGAGTCTTTATTGTCATTTGCACCGCATGTGGTACATGTGATGAAAACGAGATTATGTACACGGGGTCCCAGTTACATCCAACAACAAATGAAAGAGAAAAACAGTAATAGGCAGCATCATTTAGAGATTCAACACCAAGGAACTTTCTTTAAACTTTTTTTTTTTCACGGATAATTTGGCAGCAGAAGTCTATGTGTCCCCAGGCCATGAGTACGGTGGCCCCAAGGTGTAAATCAACAACATTTGAAAAAACGGAATTACATTTGAAAAAACACAACAAAAACAACAAAAACACAACGACATTTGAAAAAACAGAATTACATTTGAAAAAACGAAATTACATTTGAAAAAACACAACAACATTTGAAAAAACAGAATTACATTAAGCCAAACCGGAAGTGGCCAAAGCGGAAGTAGAAAAAAACAAATTACATTAAGCAAACCGGAAGTGGCCAAAGCGGAAGTGGCCCGAATCACATTAGAAAAAAAACGGAATTACATTTGGAAAAACACAACAAAAACAAGAAAAACACAACAACATTTGGAAAAACGAAATTACATTAAGACAAACTATTGTTTTTTCCACTATTTTTTTTTTACTTTATTAACAACACAAAACCGAACACAGCACACACACACACACACACAAACAAACAAACACACGGAGGTACAGTTAGCATGCTGTTTAGCCTGTAGCTATAAACTGTTTTGTTAGATTTTTCTACCTGGATTATTGAGCATGCATCAGGGTGTTTTGTTCATGCTTAAAGAAGACACGACGCTGGAAGAACTCACAAGGATCTTCAAGGTAATGAAGTTTTGTTGACGTACATTTCAGTTACATTACTCGTGCGGCATAATGTGTTGTTTACATAACATGCTCATTGAAACGTTAAATGAAGCCCCCGATTTTGCAAACTATAAGTATATTTGTCCACAGAGAACTAGTGTGTGTAAGTTAGCAAGTGTAGCAGCGATTAGCTGTTTAAGTTAGCACAAATGCTAAAACAAGTTTCTTCAGTTTTAATAGAGACCGACAGCAAGCTCAATTTTAATATTTACACTGGGCAGCTGTTTAATCTGTGCTCATCTTTAATCTGCAGTCACCACAAATCTTAATATATCGGTTGCATGCTTTAAATCAACGAGGCTAGCCTGTAAATAAAGGTTGAATGAATGAATGAAAAATAGTATTTAACTATAGATAACAACCTTAATTTGTTCGGACTCTAAGTGATTTAATGTTTAGTTTCCCTGGAGGTGTCGCAATGAATTAATGAATGACATTACTGTCAGCGTACAGTAAAATGTACAATGAAATTAGGAGTATCTTCCATACAGGAAGTAATAAAAGCAAACGAACTACATCACACACTACATATGTACGCAGTACTTTATAAAAAATATACTAGTGAAGCTAGAACAGTGGTAGTTCCAGCGGTCAGGTGTTCTTAACTGTGAATGCACATCATGTAAATACTGTTGTAAAGTACCCTGATGCATGCTCAATAATCCAGGTAGATTAGTCTGTGGCACTGCTCAGGTGTTATGAGCCCAGGTTGCTCTGATAGTGGCCTTCAGCTTCTCTGAATTGTTCACATCTTCC
>JBBPBX010057071.1:12164-22557 GCA_038048925.1 Garcialebias charrua | reverse complement strand
GAGAATGAACTTTCTGGTCTTGAACCACTTTGGACATGTCTGCCTGCCTGGGAGGAGTCGACGAGGGACAAGCCCCCAGAAACCATCTTGGCTACAGCAAACTGGTTGGTCCACTTAAGTTGTTTACTTGGTGGGGTAGCTTCAGTTTGCTTTGGACTGCTCTGACTGACGAAGCCCTCTGGAGTGAGGGTGAAACGTTTCTACTAAAAAGAAATTGTCCAGATGAACTGATTGAGAATGAGCGGATTTGATACCTGGACTATTGAGAATGAACTTTCTGGTCTTGAACCACTTTGGACATGTCTGCCTGCCTGGGAGGAGTCGACGAGGGACAAGCCCCCAGAAACCATCTTGGCTACAGCAAACTGGTTGGTCCACTTAAGTTGTTTACTTGGTGGGGTAGCTTCAGTTTGCTTTGGACTGCTCTGACTGACGAAGCCCTCTGGAGTGAGGGTGAAACGTTTCTACTAAAAAGAAATTGTCCAGATGAACTGATTGAGAATGAGCGGATTTGATACCTGGACTATTGAGAATGAACTTTCTGTTCAAAGATGGATACATTTACTGACAAAATCATGGAGGTGTTAGAATAAGTTCTTCAACAAAAAAGTATTTTTTGTGGGGATTTTAATATTGATTTAGGTAATACAATGGATGCTAATAACATCAGCACATTCATAAATTCGATGTACAGTTTACATTTATATCCTTTGATATCCAAGCTTACAAGAATTACTACCCATAGTGCTACGATACTTGATAATATTTTCACTAAAGTGACAGTTGGGGATGTGATGGGTTGTATTCTTGTCACAGATCTGAGCGATCAATTGCCAATATTTGCACTCTATAAATATAATCAAATCATCAAAAATATATTGAATAAAAAGAAGACATTAATAAATACATAAAAAATGATAGATTGATTGATTGATGACCTATTAAAACAAAATTGGAAAAAAGTTTTTGTTAATGATGTGAATACTTCTTATGTCGAGTTTATGAATATTATTGGAGCTCTGTATGAAATAAATTGTATGCATAACAATTACACTGAAAAAAATAGTGATGACCAACCTTGGATGACTAGTGGTTTGAGAAATGCTTGCAAAAAAAGAACTGCTTATACTCGTGCTTTCTGAAATTAAGAACACAGGAATCTGAAGGAAAGTACAAGAAATACAAATATAAATTAGTAAGTATTATAAGAAAACATAAAAAAGAATACTAAAGTGACTTATTAAATAAAAGTAATGGTGACACCAAGTCGACTTGGTGAATGATGAATAATGTCTTAAAAAAGCATGAATCAAAGACTAGTACAGTATTTTCTGGACTATAGGTCGCACCTTTATATAAGTCGCTTTGTCCAATTATTGTTGATAAATTGGAAAAAATCCATAAACAGGTCGCACCTTTATATAAGTTGCATCTATTATGCATCACCAGCGCGTCATTTGCCCTGCTGAAAATGACGACCACAGAAGCATGCACGGAAGGACTTTTCACAAGATTAACACGGTAAAAACAATTATTTGTCTGCTGAAAATAATAGCAAACATGTGTCTTAGCTTAAGCTTTCCTTAATAAATTCACGTAATGGTCAAATCTGCTTGATTTAAATTTTTTCGCTTTGAAAAAGTACAAGGAAAAACAACTAAGCTAACCGCGACACATTTACATCTATAAAACATTGAATTTTTGTCACGTTACGGTTCCGGTGAAGCACGCAGACCCAGAATGCAGGCGAACGAGACTCAGAGACATAGAGTGTAAAATAATAAACACTTTAATTATGAAAACAAAAAGACTGACGGTGCAGTCACTTACAAACGAGGGAAATGATAATGGCTCCACCAGACATCAGGAAGATATGGTTATGACCCGGCGAGGAACACATGAAATAAGAGGGCTTTTATACTATGGGGGAGTGAGAGTAAATCAGAGCAGCTTGGCAAGTGGTTGTTGACAACAGGTGAAAGTGATTAAGGATGCAGACTGGAACTGAGGAGTAAGTGAAAACAGAAAAAGTATGACAGGCACAGAGCCTGACAGGCGCAAAGCATGACAGAACCCCCCCCCCTCCTCAAGGGTGGCACCCGACACCCCCAAGAAGGGTCCCCCACAACAACAAGGGCGGGCGGAGGGAGGCAACAGGTAGGACGGTGGACTAACAACAGCCAGATCCGGGGGGCGCCCAGGAGGACGCCCATCACCAACAGCCAGGTCCGGGAGACGCCCAGGAGGACGCCCATCACCATCAGCCAGATCCGGAGGTTGCCCAGGAGGTCGCCCATCACCATCAGCCAGATCCGGGGGTTGCCCAGGAGGTCGCCCATTGCCATCAGCCAGTTCAGGAGGACGTCCAGGAGGTCGTCCATCGTGCGGCGATACGTAAGGCGGGCGACCAGAATAACGCCCAGCAACGGCAGGAAACACAACCCCAAGGTCAGGGAAGCAATCGGCCGGAACACTGTTGTTGTCGGCCGGAACACCGTTGTCGTCGTCCGGAACACCTTTGTCGTTGGCTGGAACACCTTTGTCGTCGGCCGGAACACCTTTGTCGTCGGTTGGAACACCTTTGTCGTCGGCCGGAACACCTTTGTCGTCGGCCGGAACACCTTTGTCGTCGGCCGGAACACCTTTGTCGTCGGCCGGAACACCTTTGTCGTCGGCCGGAACACCTTTGTCGTCGGCCGGAACACCTTTGTCGTCGGCCGGAACACCTTTGTCGTCGGCCGGAACACCTTTGTCGTCGGCCGGAACACATGTCGTCGGCCGGAACACAGTCGTCGGCCGGAACACAGTCGTCAGCCGGAACTCTGCCATCGTCGTTGCCAGGACCCCCGTCGTTGGGTGCCGAGATGTCGTCGGGCACTAAGGCGGGCGATAAGACATCGTTGAGCGCCGAGGCCGGCGATAAGACGTCATTGGGAGCCGAGGGGGGCGATAAGATGTCGTCGGGTGCCGAGGCGGGCGATAAGACGTCGTCGGGCGCCGAGACGGGTGATAAGACGTCGTCGGGCGCCGAGGCGGGCGATAAGACGTCGTTGGGCGCCGAGGCGGGCGATAATATGTCGTCGGGGGCCGAGGTGGGTGATAAGACGTCGTCGGGCGCCGAGGCGGGCAAGAAGCTGTCGGGCGCCGAGGCGGGTGAGAAGACGTCGTCGGGAGCCGAGGCGGGCAAGAAGACGTCGTCGGGCGCCGAGGCAGGCGAGAAGACGTTGTCGGGGACCTCGTCGTCAGGAACCTCTGAGACGTCGTCGGGGACCTCGTCGTCAGGACCCTCTGAGACGTCGTCGGGGACCTCGTTGTTAGGACCCTCTGAGACGTCGGGGACCTCGTCGTCAGGACCCTCTGAGACGTTGTTGGGGACCTCGTCGTCAGAACTCTCTGAGACGTCATGGGGACCCTCTGAAACGTTGTTGGGGACCTCGTCATCAGGACCCTCTGAGACGTCGTCGGGGACCTCGTCGTCAGGACCCTCTGAGACGTCGTGGGGACCCTCTGAGACGTCGTTGGGGACCTCGTTGTCAGGACCCTCTGAGACGTCGTCGGGGACCTCGTCGTCAGGACCCTCTGAGACGTAGTGGGGACCCTCTGAGACGTCGTTGGGGACCTCGTCGTCAGGACCCTCTGAGACGTCGTTGGGGACCTCGTCGTCGTGGGGATCCTCTGAGACGAAGACCCCCGGTGGAGCGAAGACCTTCGACGAGACGAGGACCTTTGGAGGAGCGAGGATCTCTAGAACGAAGACCCCCTGATGAAACGACCCTCGGTGAAGTGAGGCCTCCAGATGGATGAGTGAGGACCTCAAGACCCAGACCACCTCTGGACCAGTGTCTGTGGAAACAAAGAGAGAGAGAGACACTGCTTCCGATGGACCTGGTGAGTCAGGAACTGGTGCAAGACCTAGCCTTGGTGCTGGTGTAGGAGCCAGCTTCGGTGCTGAAACAGCAGGAACCAGTCTTGGTGTTGGAACCAGTCTTGGTGCTGGAACAGCAGGAGCCAGTCTTGGTGCTGGAACAGCAGGAACCAGTCTGGGTGCTGGCACCGGAGGGGCCAGTCTTGGTGCTGGTACCTGAGGGACCAGTATTGATGCTGGTACCTGAGGGACCAGTATTGATGCTGGCACCGGAGGGACCAGTCTTGGTGCTGGCACCGGAGGGGCCAGTCTTGGTGCTGGCACCGGAGGGGCCAGTCTTGGTGCTGGCATGGAAACCAGTTTAGGAGGTGCTGTTGGACCTGAGCTGGGAGGTGCAGCCTCTGGAGAGCTGAGAGGTGCATCAGGCTGAGAAGCTGCTACTGGGCTCAGATGTTCAGCTGTGGATGGAGGGGTGAGAGTTGCAGTTGTCTGTGAGCTCTGACATTCAGCTGCTATGGGACGTTCAGCTGCTGTGAGACGTTCAGCTGCTGTGAGACGTTCAGCTGCTGTGAGACGTTCAGCTGCTGTGGGAGAGCTCAGAAGAAGACTTGATGAAGATGGGGAGTTGTGATCAGCAGGTGGTGAGTTGGGAGGTGGACCAGGCTGAACGCGAGCAAGCAGCAGTGAGCGTAACACACGGCTCTCCTTCCACGCCTGCTCGAACAGCTGCCACGCCCCCGGCGAGTCGTCTTCATTGTTAGCTCCAGTGTATGAAGAAATTATGTCCTCTGCTGCGATTAATCTGCTCCACCAATCACTGGAGCTGCAGACGTCCTCTCCCCTCACGGCAGGTGCGCAAGGGCGTGTGACTTCCACACTCCCAGCAACAGGAGCGCATGGGCACGCAGCCTCCTCCGTCAGCTCCAGTCTCCCCTCAGTCCTGTCAGAACTGCTGTCGGCACATGGGCTGACACATGCCCCCCCCCCCTTTGAAAATTTCCCTGGCTTTTCTGATAGCCGGCGTGGAGAGTTTGACGGTGGGCGGGACTGGAACCCGGAAATGTCCTCTCGTTCAGTCCGGCGGTGACGTGGACTGAGAGCCGGCATCCAAAACCCATCTGGGTCCTCGTCCGAGTCGGACCACATCGACCCGAGTGTTGGAACGGAGGGGGGAGACGGCCAAAGAGCTGCGCGGCCGCCCCTGAGCTTCCTCCGCTCTTCCTCCTCGACCAGAAGCGGGGATGAGAGAATCTCCGTCTCTGAGCTGTTGTCCCTCCAGCCGGTCTCTGCACGAAAGCCGTACATGTGTATGACGTTCGGCTCGTCCTGTCCTGGGGCTGCGTCCTTCAGTCGCTGAGCGGGTCTGCTGTTCCGCCTGCGGGTCCTGCGATTTCGTGATGGCCGGGTCATACTGTCACGTTACGGTTCCGGTGAAGCACGCAGACCCAGAATGCAGGCGAACAGGACTCAGAGATACGGAGTGTAAAATAATAAACACTTTAATTATGAAAACAAAAAGACTGACGGTGTAGTCACTTACAAACGAGGGAAATGATAATGGTTCCACCAGACATCAGGAAGATATGGTTATGACCCGGCGAGGAACACATGAAATAAGAGGGCTTTTATACTATGGGGGAGTGAGAGTAAATCAGAGCAGCTTGGCAGGTGGCTGTTGACAACAGGGGAAAGTGATTAAGGATGTAGACTGGAACTAGGAGTAAGTGAAAACAGAAAAAGTATGACAGGCGCAGAGCCTGACAGGCGCAGAGCATGACAATTTTATCTCAAATAACTCCAACAGCTAACAGTTTGTAAATGTACATCTAGAGATTACTTTCTGTAAGTTTGAAAAAAAATCTGCTGTGTGGTTTATTAGCTATTTGCTCAAACGTACAAGGGAAAATCAACGAAGCTAACCACGACACATTTACGTCTATAAAATTTCGAATTTTATCTCAAACATCTCAAAGCTAATCAGTTGTAAATATCCATCTATTGATTACGTTCTGTAAGTTTGATCAAAATATGTCCTGTGGTTCTTGACCTATTTTGCTAACAAACACTGAGCTAACAGCAAAGTAGCTAGTTCCTACCTCCAGAGCAAGAGGCCAGGCTGCGACAGAGCGACTAGGCTCTGTGCACAAGCGTCGTGAATCACTTCCGCATTGACAGGAAATATGCATTCCAGCTTCCGGTCTAATCCCCGTTGTCAGTGAAAATGGCGTTGTCTTGAATGTTTACAAGAGCTGCCCAAGATAATTATCAGCAATGTTCATCGTATCGTTGGTGCCTGGTCCCCTGCTCCGACAAGCAAACTAACAAGGGATTTAAATTGTATATCTAAAGTTTCCTGCACAACTACGAGAGTAAGTAACGTTAGTTTGATCGCGTTGTGATGTTGCTACCTGTTAGTGGCTAACGCTAGGCTATTAGTTAGCAACGCGATCATTTTTTTGTATACGCACGTTATAGAAACAGATTTTCCACACTTATTTGTGATTATTGCTTGAATTGATTGTTTGAATTGATTTTGTTAAGAAGGGGCAGAATTGATAAGATTTAATTCTTCTTCTGCCGCCTTTCATTTTATAGGTATTTTATATTTTTTTCTCTTGAAATTGTATTGTTTTAACGGAAATGAAATGAATGAATAAATAAATAAATAAACAAACAAACCTTTCATTTTATGTATTCTTTCATATACTATGAGATATGGTTTAATTATCTTTATCTTATGGGTTTTAATGTAAAAAAAAATATTATATAAAAAAATTTTTTTTCAAAATTTATTTTGGGGCTTTTAGAATCGAATCTGAATCGCCAGGACTAAGAAAATCGATTCTTTAAAAATCTATTTTTTTCCTGCACCCCTAGTTTGTACCCAGCAGGCTGGGTTAGGGCAACTACCCAGTGATTGGCTTAAATTGACCATTGTTCAAAGTGAAAGGTACCCAAAATTGAGTTGAAACTTATAACCCAACACAAGGGTTATTTTACCACCATATTTTTCTTAAAAAATGTGGGAGTGGTTGCGTACAGGTTAAGAAGGTGAGCTTGTGATCGGAAGATCGCCGGTTTAAGCCCCGGTACCGACAACATAAAAATGTGGGTGGGATAAGTGAAGCGGTCACACCTGTCTCCACCCTCTTTTGCCCCACTCTGGGCCCTTGAGCAAGGCCCTTAACCCACACCATCTGCTCCCCCGGGAACCCAAGTTATCAGCTCTCTGCTCCACACAGAGGGCTGTGGTAGCTCAGTGGTCTGTGGTTGTGTCAGGAAGGGCATCCGGCGTAAAAACCAATTGCCATGTCTTTGTGCAACTAGTTCGCTATGGTGACCCCTTACAAAGGGAGAAGCCGAAAGAAGAAGAAGAAAAAAAAAATACATTTTAATTTTAATTTTTTTTACTTTAAAATTCACCATATAAAAACTGGATTAAAAACAATCATATTATCTCAAAAGTACTTTTATTTCCAAATGATATATATGGCAACAGAATTCATATATGAACGTTTCAAGGCAGACACGTCAAGAAAGTATACAATTCATTAAAACAGCTCCCTTACTTCAGTTCATTATTTGATTACAGCTCCAAAATACACATTTATACACAATAAATAATTTAATGTAAACAATTTTACATCAAACACGTGAAAAAAATTCAGCCATTTAAAAAGTGACTATATCAGTACTTTGGTAAAATGATAACAGAAAAAAAATGTAGGTCAATATGGGTTGTCGTTTGTAAAGTTGCACAGTCAAAAATCATTGTGAACATTTTGGTTTATTTAGCTTTTAATAAGAAAAAATAGTTGTTTTTTTTCCAAGTCATTTTTTCACTTTCTTATTCATACATTTATAAATGTCATAGTTCCCGACTAAATATTTAATTTACAAGTTAAATATTTAGTTTACAAACTAAATATTTAGGTGTAAATTAAATATGTAATTATACCTAAATATTTAGTTAGTAAACTAAACATTTACAGTAGGTATAAATTAAAATATTAATTTACACCTAAATGTTTAGTATACTAACTAAATATTTAATTTATGCCTAAATATTTAGTTAGTAAATTAAATATTTAATTTGCTAAATAAATATTTAGCTCATACCTAAATATATATTTTGCAAACTAAACATTTAATTTCCAAAATATTTAGTAAATTTGCTAACTAAATATTTACCTCGGACCTAAATATTTAACTTGCTAGTTAAATAAGTTGTTAGCTATTTATTTAACTTGCTACCTAAATGTTTAACTTGCAGAGCTAAATATTTAGTTAATATGCAAATTCCTTGCCAGAATAAGGAAGTGTACTGTCAAAATAAAAGCCGAAAGCCGTATGGGGCGGGTCCCATGTTAGCTGTGGATGTCTTAAAGCTCCACTGACATCATCTTTCTACTTTGCATAAAATGTTACAATCTTGTAACATTCAACTATGTTCATTTTTGCAAAAAAATTGTTAAGTTAATGAAAATTCCTTTCAAAATGAGTTTAAACTTCGCGCCGTGTTTCGTCACGGTAAAGCCGGGAATTTCCGCATACGTCATCTGTGACGTAGCATCGAGAGTCTGCTTGAACACACATTGAATAACAATGGTGGAGAATACAGACAAATCCGACGAATTTAGCAATTTAAAAGTGGAGATTTTAGCGATTTGTCTTCAGTTTGGGAAGCCGAAGTTATTTCTAGTGATCAACAAGGAGCAGCAGGTTTTAATTTATGTCAGCAAACCTATTTATTTGAGCCTTCTTGTTCAGGGAGTGATAATTCTGAGGAGGAGGGTGAAGTGGTGGAAGCCGATTTAAGTCATCTGCAGAGCACTGAATGTAATGTATCTAATAATTATTCAATATTAATTATAGTTTTTAAAAAATGAGTGCCTTTGAAGTTTGTGTTTTATTTAAAGCTGGGGCATGTAGTTTATTTTTTTAAACATATTTCTTCACTCTGCCCTTATCTCCTGATACATCGATCTTTGACATGTAATCTCTCAAAAAAACTATAGTCCTCTGGCGTCTCCCGGTGGTAATAAAAGCATTTATAAAAAGCCAAGAGCGCCCCGCGGTTAACCAGCCAATAAAAACAGAGTTTACTACCAGCCAATAAAAACAGAGCTTCTTACTTTTCACCCCCTAACCCACGCCCCCCCTCCCCAACCCACGCCCCCGCCTGTCAGCCTGCAGCGAGCCCCGCAGCGAGCCTGCAGCGGCCGCGCAGGTTCTTGTTGAAATAATTTCAAAGCGATGCAAAACTGTTTTGTATGTGACACAAATGTATTAAATATCCCTTCTTCATCCCTGCTCTGAACTTTTTTTTTTTTTTTGCCAAAAGTCAAGTGATCGCTTCTTCCCCTCCAGACCTGCACTGACAGAAATGAGGAAGTGGATCAATTTGTCACGAGCGAATTAAATCATGTCCAACGTGGCTGTGTGAAGCTCTGCAGGTTTCAGGGTGTTTTTGTTTTGCTGGACCAGTGGTCCATGTTTTTATTTTATTTTTAGAATGTTTTATTAACACATAATCACAGAACTTTGCAGCGCTGAAACGGGACATGTAGAGGAGGCGGAGCATTCCAGGCTGCAGCGCGAGTGAGGTGGAGCTGAGTCATATATGGCTCTGAGTGAGGAGGGACCAGAAACGTGTCTCTGTTCAAAATGTTTCTAAGTGCCAGCGTGTTAAAAAGCTGCATACTGAACCTTTAAAGGGGACCACAGATGCAAAATTCACTTTTTAATGTTTTTGTACTCAACTTTGGGTATTTACTTCATAAAAAAACAGTCCTAAGGCCAAAAAAATGCACCCAGTGGTTTATTTACTATAAGTATATTTATTTATCTTAGATAGAAACGGCGATTGCACTTCCTGCGGTTTGTTACGTCACAAACCGCAGCCACAACCCACAGCCACAACCCATCCCAACCTTTGTCCCGCCCCCGTCACCTAGCAACCCCTGGTAATGCTCCACCCACGCGGTTCCTGAGTTCATCTCAGCCTGCACACTAGGTGGCGGTATGCACCTAACAGTTGTTTGCGATCCGCCATAAATCAAATGGAGAAGAAGAAGAATAGTTCATCTCAGCAGAATGGCTCCTAAAGTTAAATGTTGCGTTGTTGGCTGCATTACACAACATGTGTCGATACACACTCTTCCAGTCTCAGAGAGCAGAGATGCGTGGCTTAATTTTATTTTTAATGGCAATGTCCAGGCGACATTACCGAAGAAGAATTACACTTCTTATATGATGGACTACTTTTGCACAACTGCCAGTTTGGTTGAGTGGTTAGCGCACTGGACCGCCACCCGGGAGACCTGAGATCGCATCTTGTCCATTGCATCTTTTTTTTTTCCCCCTTTTTTTTTAAAGCCTTTTGTTTCGGAGAAACCCTCTCTGACCCTCCTGGCGCAGATAATGGAGCACTAAGCAGATTTAAAATTGATAGTTTTCAGATAAAAAGACAGCACCGCTGTGAGTGTGTGTGTGTGTGTGTGTGTGTGTGTGTGTGTCCGCCAGTGA
>JBBPBX010057071.1:0-12051 GCA_038048925.1 Garcialebias charrua | reverse complement strand
GGCTTTAAAAAAAAAGGGGGAAAAAAAAAAGATGCAATGGACAAGATGCGATCTCAGGTCTCCCGGGTGGCGGTCCAGTGCGCTAACCACTCAACCAAACTGGCAGTTGTGCAAAAGTAGTCCTTCATCATATAAGAAGTGTAATTCTTCTTCGGTAATGTCGCCTGGACATTGCCATTAAAAATAAAATTAAGCCACGCATCTCTGCTCTCTGAGACTGGAAGAGTGTGTATCGACACATGTTGTGTAATGCAGCCAACAACGCAACATTTAACTTTAGGAGCCATTCTGCTGAGATGAACTATTCTTCTTCTTCTCCATTTGATTTATGGCGGATCGCAAACAACTGTTAGGTGCATACCGCCACCTAGTGTGCAGGCTGAGATGAACTCAGGAACCGCGTGGGTGGAGCATTACCAGGGGTTGCTAGGTGACGGGGGCGGGACAAAGGTTGGGATGGGTTGTGGCTGTGGGTTGTGGCTGCGGTTTGTGACGTAACAAACCGCAGGAAGTGCAATCGGCCGTTTCTATCTAAGATAAATAAATATACTTATAGTAAATAAACCACTGGGTGCATTTTTTTGGCCTTAGGACTGTTTTTTTATGAAGTAAATACCCAAAGTTGAGTACAAAAACATTAAAAAGTGAATTTTGCATCTGTGGTCCCCTTTAACAACCGTTTAAATCTGCAGGATTTAATTGACATCGGTTATAAAGCTAAGAACTGTTTTTCTTGTGTGTGACACGTTGGAATCTGACGACCAGAGTGAGTTTGTTGTAGTGAAACGTTGTTTTTAGTTGCTTAATTGCTACTTTTGTGTTATTGAAGTTGTTATTGTTTTCTGAACACTCCCAGCCAAAAGAGGTTTTGATTAATGTTAGTTGAAGACTTAAATGGATTTAACTATGCCAACATGCTGTTCATTTTGTTAAAGATCTCAATCTTTGAAGAGTCATTGTAGATCAATACTACTTAAGGTACTATAATCTACACTGATCTCCCAATCATTTAGGTAGGACCGATTCGATCGTTTCTATTCTAGATCTATTCATTTTGATGAGTCTCGCCATAGACTTCAAAATTTATAGGGAATACCAAATCTTGCGTCGTTCGTCTAAAAGACAACAGACATTTAGACCAAACTAGATTTCATTTTTTTATTTTAGTTTAACCTAAACTAAATAATGAATGGAGGAATAGTTTGAAAGAAGAGGCCTTCGTTACAGAAGCCCTCCACATTTCTATAGGTATAGATCCCTATATCTGATTTTTACAGCATTGATCCACCCCTTAATTGGTAATTGTAGCTGATCTAATCCATGATAGCTTACATACCAGGTGCATATAGGTAAGGCTTAATGTAGAATCCCTATCATAAGCCCACCTAAAACCACATAATTGCATGACACATTGAACCAGGGTGGCACCGACTGGAAGCCATCCAGCCTGCAACCTTCGATGTGGGGACCTGCTGATCCAACGTTGGTCTTCAACCTTCATCCAAGGGCCGCCTCCTCTGCTTCAATCGAGGGATCCCCTCTACATGCTGATTAAAAACCATTCTTGCTGATGAAATCAATAACCCCCATCGTTGTGGATTTACCGTTGTGGATTATAAGACTTTGTTTTCCAAGGGATCACAGACTCAGTTTTCCATGGGTTAACAGACTATGTTTTCCAAAGGATTGAAAGCTTACCGCAATGGGATTACCTACGAACAGTATGGAATTTCCAAAAACATTATGGGAGTATAATTTTGAACTTTTTTTTTACTTTTTTTTTTTCCACTTGCTGGATTACATAGAGGTCAGAGACATTCGGTGGTATCCTTTCGTGTTGGAACTCATCTCCAAGGACAGGCGATGACTTCCAAAAAGGGGGACTGTAGTGATACACCTCATCTCTGATATTGTAGGCTTGACCTTCAAGTACACCTCTCTGCATCTCTCTGAAACTCTCAGTGTTACACCTTCTTGAAACTCTCAAGGAGACAAATGGACACTATATTTCGTTACAATTATTTTGAATTAATGGACACTAATTAATCAGATTGAACTTTCTCTTTATCCATCCATCCATCCATTTTCTTCCGCTTATCCGGGGTTGGGTCGCGGGGGTAGCAGCCTAAGTAGGGAGGCCCAGACTTCCCTCTCCCCAGCCACTTGGAGCAGCTCCTCTGGGGGAATCCCAAGGCGTTCCCAGGCCAGCCGAGAAACATAGTCCCTCCAGCGTATCCTGGGTCTTCCTCTGGGTCTCCTCCCGGTGGGACATGCCCGGAACACCTCACCAGGGAGGCGTCCAGGAGGCATCCTAACCAGATGCCCAGAACTTTCTCTTTAATGTGTGTTAATTCAGAATTGATCTACAGTATACTTTTTGTCATTTCAATGATGATCTGTTACTTGCATGAGTTTGACCCTTCTGCTGGTTTATTTCTACAATACAAGTGTGCTCTGAAATCTAGGACATGAGTCAGGGTAAAAGCTGTTCACTTCCTTCTCTGTTTTGTCTTCAAGCTAGACTCAACAGGCTAGTCCATCTGGCTGTTTATGTAAACAGTTTTCCTGTTGTCCGTCAAGAGACATTTCTGCCTATGGAATTAAACTTCCATCTTTTATTTTGTTAAACCAGCCAATAGTTATTGAGGAGGTGGGGAGACCCCGCCTCCCATATAAAGGTCCATTTCCTGCATTTTCTTTAGTGTGAAAGGAGAGAACTTGCTACCAACTGGTTTCTCCTCTGGAAAAAGCTGGAGACGTTCCGGTCATTGTGTCAACTAGACCCACGTTTCAGCTGGAGTCACAGTAAAGCTTACTGTAACTCACTCACTCATCTCCTGGAAGAATTTGTTTTCTGAAGTTTTATTTTGAAAAATCAGTCTGTGCGCTTGACCGTTGTTTCCTGCCGAGGGAGGCGAGTTTTCCTCGTATCGTGAATCAGCCACACACGCTGAAGTTCCAACTGGACGGCCGGTGGACAAACCCATCCACGTGTGTGTCCAGACACTTCTCCACTCTTATCTCCAAGAGACGAACCGTCAACAGGTAACGAGTCGTGGTGTGTTTGAGCGTGCGGGAGCCCAGCAGTCTGCTCGTGTGGGAAAGAGGTGTCACCTAGTCTGGTTCAAAATAACCAACTTCAGTTAACTTAGCTTTCACTTATCTCAAATCTTCCTCCTATTTCTTCTTTTCATAAGCTATTAATCTGTTAAGTAATGTGCCAACAGAAAAGTTAATAACTGTCTGTTTGTTTTAATTTGAATTCTTGTCAACGTAGTTATTAAATCAGAGCTAATATCGATACAAATGTTTATTGTAATTTTTGTGATAGTTTCAATAAAAGGTCTATTTTCTGGTAGACCAACATAAGTTGAAGTCTCTCGTGAAATTACATTTTTCCTAATTACAGTAAAAGCAATTTAATACCGGAAAAAGGATGAACTCGCGAATTGGTGGCAAGTTTGTGCAGATAAACTCTGCTCAGACCTGCGCATCTAAAATATAGGGAAGTCAGTAAACTGACTAATAACTCCTATATCTCTACAATAATGGTGGCCCAGTAAGTGTTTAAATACCTTACAGCGCCTATATTGTTACAGTATGTATGTATGTATGTATGTATGTATGTATGTATGTATGTATGTATGTATGTATGTATGTATGTATGTATGTATGTATGTATGTATGTATGTATGTATGGATGGATGGATGTATGTACGTATGGATGTATGTATGTATGGATGTATGTATGGATGGATGTATGCATGGATGTATGCATGGATGTATGCATGGATGTATGCATGGATGCATGGATGCATGGATGCATGATGGATGCGTGGATCGATGATGGATGCATGGATCGATGATGGATGCATGGATCGATGATGGATGCATGGATCGATGATGGATGCATGGATCGATGATGGATGCATGGATCGATGATGGATGCATGGATCGATGATGGATGATGGATGGATGATGGATGATGGATGGATTGATGGATGGATGATGGATTGATGGATGGATGGAGGATGGATGGATCAATGATGGATGTATGATGGATGGATCAATGATGGATGGATGGATGATGGATGGATCAATGATGGATGGATCAATGATGGATGGATCAATGATGGATGGATGGATCGATGGATGGATGGATCGATGGATGGATGGATGGATCGATGGATGGATGGATGGATCGATGGATGATGGATGGATTGATGGATGGATGGATGTTGGATGGATGGATGGATGGATGTTGGATGATGGATGGATGGATCAATGATGATGTTGGATGATGGATGGATGGATCAATGATGGATGTTGGATGATGGATGGATGGATCAATGATGGATGTTAGATGATGGATGGATGGATCAATGATGGATGTTGGATGATGGATGGATGAATGATAGCTGCTGGCTGGATGGATGGATGGATGGACAGATGATGGATGGATGGATGATGGATGGATGATGGACAGATGGATGGACAAATGAATGGATGGATGGATGATGGACAGATGGATGGACAAATGAATGGATGGATGGATGATGTATGGATGAATCAATGATGATATTAGATGATAGATGATGTAAAGATAAATGATAGATGAATGATGGATGTGGATGGATAGATGAATGGACATATGATGGATGGATGGATGATGGATTTTGGATGGACAGACAGATGGATGGATGGATGATGGATGGTTGGATGGATGGATAGATGATGGATGGTTGGATGGATGGATAGATAGTGGATGGATGGATTGATGATGGATGATGGATCTTGTATGAATGAACAGATGGATGGATGGATGAATGGATGGACAAACAGATGAATGGACAGAAAAAACAAGGATGGATGGACCCAGATGTATGGATGTATGGATGATGGATGTATGGATGATGGATGGTAGGATGTATGAATGCATGTACTATGGATGGATGGATGATGGATATATAGTGGATGGATCGATGCTGGATGTTGGATGATAGATGGATGAATGAATAGATGTTGGATGGATGGATGGATGGATGATGGAAGTTGGATGGATGGACAGATTGTTGGATGGATGGATGGATGATGGATGTTAGATGGACAGACAGATGGACAGATGATGGATGGATAGATGATGAATGAATGACAGATGGATGGTTGATAGATGGTTGGATAGATGGATGGATGAACAGATGGACATATGGATGGATGATGGATGGACAGATGGATGAATGGATGGACAGATGGATGGATGGATGGACAGATTGACAGATGGATGGATGGACAAATGGGTGAACAAATGGATGGATGGACAGATGGATGGACAGACAGATGGATGGACAGACAGATGGACAGATGGATGGATGGATTCATGGACAGATTGATGGATGGAAAGATGGATGGACAGATGGATGGATGGACAGATGGTTGGATGGATGGATGGACAGATGGATGAATGGATGACAGATGGATGAATGTATGGACAGATGGATGGACAGATGGATGAATGGATGGACAGATGGATGGATGGACAGATGGATGATGGGTGGATGGATGGATGGATGGATGGAAACCATATATTGTAAAAGTAATAGTGAGGATAACCCAGCCTTGTAGTTGGCAACAACTACATGCCCGGATAAATGGGGAGGGGTGAGGCAAGCAATGGCAAACTACCACACTATCTTGCCAAAATACCTTATGGATCAGTACAATCGAAGACGTTCAGATATGGTGCCGGAAAGTGAGACCCCTGGGCTGGAAGGCACCTATCATATTACCAGGGATGATCGTGGACGTTTTTCAAGTAGCGAGGGCATTTATGACATGGACGGGACAAATCCATCAGGACTCCCACCTGCTGATGTGGCTCCCAGCAAAAGGAAACGTCTACGTTTTTCAACAACGATTCACAACATTGGCACGTGGAATGTTTGCAGCATGAACATAGGCAAACTCGAAATCATCAAGCAAGAAATGAAACGACTCCATATCGATCTGCTGGACATCAGTGAGCTTCACTGGACGGATAATGGATATTTCAAAAGCGATGAATACACCGTCTTCTACTCTGGAAACAATACCATCAAACGCAATGGAGTGGCCTTCATCGCAACGAAAGCAGTAAGCAAAGCCGTATACTCTTTTAACTTCGTAATTATGTCCATACGCATCGCTGGAAGCCCCCGCTCAATCACGGTTCTACAAGCATACGCACCAACAACGGATGCAGCAGAGAAAGACATCGAATATTTCTATAACAAACTCCAAGAGACAATCGACCAGACCCCAGCTTGGGACATAATCTTCGTAATGGGAGATTTCAATGCAAAAGTCGGATCAGGTGAAGACTTGCCTGCCGTCGGCAAGTTTGGTCTTGGTGAACGAAATGACGCTGGGGACCGTTTGATCCAATGCTGCACAGAAAATCGTCTCTCAGTCATGAACACTTGGTTCGAACAGCCCAAACGTCGGCTGCACATTTGGACAAGCACCAAATGGTATACATCAAAACCAAATCGACTACTTCCTATGTCAGCGCTGCTGGAAAAGCTCAATACGATCAATGAAAACTTATCCAGGCGCTGACTGCGGCTCCGATCATCAGCTACTGGTTGCTAAAATCAAGATCCATTTCAGCACCATCAAGAGACCTCCAGCATTACACCGCTTTGACACAGACAACATCCCTACCTAATACGCAATGGAAGTAAAGAGCAGATTTGAGGCGTTCAGCGATTTCAACGAAGAGCCCGATGCGATGTAGGCAAAAATCAAATCAATTGTGGGAAAGACAGCGGAGGAAATCATCCCGCTCAAGAAACCAATGAAAAGATTGAAGTGGCTGACGGACGAAGCGATCGAGATCGCCAAGCATCGCTGCATGGCCAAGGCGAGCGGGAACATCGAGGAATTCCATCTACTCAATGCGGCATTCCAAAGAAGGGCCAGACAGGACAAGGAAGCATATTGGAACAACCAATGCGAGGAAATGGAAGAGGCGAATCGACACGGTCACACCCGAACTCTCTTTACCCATGTCAAGCAGGCCAGAACATCATTCACGGCACGCAAAGCGTCTACCATCAAGGACAGCGATGGTACATTATTGCAAGAAGAGGGGCAAATCAAGCGACGATGGCGGGACTATGCAAAGGAGCTATACGCTGGCAATCCATCAGTCCAACTGGTCGATCAACTCAAACAGATGGACCAGGAACCGGGCATCCTGGAAGAAGAAGTCACTTGGGCTCTAAAACAACTACCAAACAGGAAGGCCCCAGGCACGGATAATTTACCAGCGGAGCTACTCATGCCAATACCAGTCAAAATCCTTACCAAATTGTGTCAGAACATCTGGATCACAAAATCGTGGCCCAAAGACTGGACAAGATCAGTTTTCGTCACGATTCCTAAAAAAGGCGATCTACAGGAATGCTCCAACTATCGAACTATCGCGCTCATCTCCCATGCCAGCAAAATCCTGCTAAAGATTCTACAAAACCGCATTGCGACAATCATGGAACGGGAACTACCAGATGTTCAGGCCGGTTTTCGCAAAGGACGGGGCACGAGGGATCAAATCGCGAACCTACGCTGGATCATGGAGAAGGCTAGAGAGCACCAGAAGGACGTCTATATGTGTTTCATCGACTACACCAAGGCGTTCGACTGTGTGGACCATGACAAACTCTGGGCGTGTTTGAAACAAATGGGCATACCAGAACACATTGAACAGTTGATACGAACACTGTACTCCAATCAGGAAGCAACTGTCAGAACATCGTGTGGTAACACCGACTGGTTCAAAATCGGTAAAGGCGTCAGGCAGGGATGCATTTTATCTCCAGCCCTGTTTAACCTGTACGCCGAAACGATCATGCGACGATGCAACCTGGACGAGACCATAATCGGAGTCCATATTGGAGGTAGGACTATCAACAACCTGCGATATGCGGATGACACAACTATACTTGCAGAAAGTGAAAAAGACCTGGAATACTTGATCCGACGAGTTCAAGAGGAAAGTGAACGCATGGGACTGTACCTCAACATCAAGAAAACGAAAGTAATGACAACGGCGTGCAATGATGCAGTAACATCAAGATCAACGATGAAAAGATCGAGCCAGTCCAAGATTTCATCTTCCTGGGAGCCAAAATTGACCGAAACGGCGAATCCGGACCAGAGATCAAAAGGCGGATTGCACTCGGCCGGGCCGCAATGCAAGGAATGGATAAAGTCTGGAAGAGCAAGGACGTGAGCATTGCGACGAAAACGAGACTCGTCAATGCCATTGTCTTTCCCATAGCAACATATGGATGTGAAAGTTGGACAATCAGGAAAGCGGAAAGAAGAAAAATCGACGCTTTTGAACTCTGGTGTTGGAGAAAACTACTGCGCATACCCTGGACATCGCGGACAACAAACAAGATTGTCCTGGACCGTATCAAGCCGAAAATGTCGCTTGAGGGCAAAATTGTCAAACAGCAACTGTCCTTTTTTGGCCACGTTATGCGCGCAAAATCACTGGAGACTTCGATGATGCTGGGCAAATTGAGTGGGACGAGAAGAAGAGGACGGCAAAGAATACGCTGGCTTGATACAATCAAATCAGCCACCAGCAAGACGATCGCAGAACTCAAAGTAATCGTCGAGGACAAGAACGCTTGGAGAGGACAGATCCATAAAGTGGCAGAAAGTCGACTTCGACTAAATGGCTAATCATCATCAATAGTGAGGATATTTAGTGACACAGATCAGAGACTTGTCTACTCAACACTGCTGCAGGATTTGAAATAACCACCTCTGTTAAAGGCACAGAAGCACAATAAGGTAACAAGACGTGTGTGTGTGTGTGTGTGCGTGTGTGTGTGTAAAATATACAGTATGTTTTCCACTTATACATTGCTCAATTATAGAAAAGCAAAATTAAACTACATGAAGAATTTAAGAGACTGAGCTCGTTCATGCTTCTGGTTCAGATTTCTTTGTTACGATCAAAGCTGTTAATTGTGTTCGTAAAGTGCTTCACCTTCAGATCTTAAAGTGCTTCACCTTCAGATCTTAAAGTGCTTTACCTTCAGATCTTAAAGTGCTTCACCTTCAGATCTCTTCATCAGATGTATTTGTGTATCCACATGAAAACAGAGCAGGCATTTTCATTATGCGTGCCTCCAAGTCTCTACCACAGGAGATGTGTCATTATTGTCAACGCACTTTGGTGAGAACATGAAGTTCATCAAATGACTCAAAAGGAAAGAGAAGCAGCTTCGATGTTTACCTTGCTTTTGTTTCTATTTGTGTTTCAGAAACCATATTCCACGGTGGATTCGTTTGTTAATTATTACACATTAAATGTGGTTTGCATTTGTTAATAGGCTTAAGCAGCAGGTTTACTTGGAAATGTAAAAGAAAACATGGTTTTGATGAATATGCACCTTCACACAACATTATCCTGCCACACTAAAAACTGTTGTTTAAAGGTATTTATCTTTTTTACCTTGTGATCCAGGTGCTTACTGACTGACTGGTGATCTGTGCAAAGCACTGCTACCGTAAAGCAGATTTACAGCAGATTGATCCAACCCGAGCATTAATACTGCTTGCACTATTTTCACCTCAAGATCAAAAACATTCTAGCGTGAAAGAATATATAGCATAGCCTTTTTTTCTACAGCTACCAGGCATTAAAACATGATCTTTAGCATGCGTTTGTGGCTAAAACATTTCAGGTGCAGATTGCAAACTGCACTTACAACAGAAACTCTGTAGCTATTTCCCATCTTTCTTTCTTTCCCTTTTCTTCATTCTCCTGTTTTCTTCTATAAAACCAAAAATGTATTCACAGGCATTTGAAATATATTAGTCAAAGTCCTCAGGGCATTGTCTGAGCTGCATAGTATCTGCATTCTTATTATGAAAATGTCACTTAATTAAAAAAAAAACAAATTTCTACCAACATGGTTAGCACAACTGAAAAGTCAAAAGAAAACAACTAAAAGCAATGACATCCATGTTTGAACCAACCGAGGTATACGGTAAAAGCAGTGGTGGACTTACAGTATTATTGACAGTTCTGGGCAGAGATGTAGTCCTATAGGACATTCTGGGAAATCCTTCAGGCCAGCTGAAAACAGGACAGGGCTTTTTCCGCCCTCTACTACCCACTGGTTTTGGAGGTAGTTCATAATTTGTGAGCGCTACTTTATTCTCCTTTTCTCTTCCTCTTTCATTCCTTCTATCTTGCTCCCAGCAGGGGTTTTCTCTCTCTTTAACCTTTTCTCTACCTTTCTCACACCATCTATCTCCTTCCCAAAGACTCTCAATTTTTTTCTCAGTTCCTTTTTCCAACCCGAATCCTCCATTTCTTTCCCATGGAATCCCGTTTCCTGCATCTTTCCCTCTTTCCATGACTTTTTCCAGCACGGTGTCATTGATGTCTTTCCCAAGGGTGCCATTAACTACCGGTTCATCAAGCCATCTCACTCTGTCAATGTCGGTCTCTAGATACAGTCTCCCTGTAGAAGGCTGTGTGTTGAACTTTGTACTTTGTTTTAAGGGATGCTCTGGGTAGTAAAGACTCCCCTCCTTTACCTTCCTCAACATGGTCTCAGGCTCTAAAATCTTACAGCATGGTAGCATATTGCTCCATTGGTGGATGGAGCTTGTCATGTCCTTGGAGTTGTACTCCTTGATGGTCTGAAGGTTAGCGCTGGCCGGGCTGTACCATGAGTTTGTAGCTGATGGTGGGTTTGTTGGGGCAGAATAAAACGATGGATGAGGTGGGGTTGATGGTGGAGTTGACTGTTGGTGATGGTGAAGGTTAGATGGCTGCTGAGGTGGCTTACCATTGGACTTTATCACTCTACCAGTCACTTCATTTAGAAACTGGGAGAACTTGCGCCTGTCCTCTGCCTTCTCATCCTCCTCATCAACAGATGAAACTGAAGAAATATTCTTACTCACGCAGGATGAGGACATACTCTGGGTTCCTGTGTCTTTTTGCGCTGTGACAATCCTATGAGAGCTGTCTCTTTTACAATCAGCTGGACATGAGAAGACAATGTTTTGGTAAACAATTTCATTCTCTGTCCTGGAAGGAGAAGATGCTTGAAGAGGGGGACAACTTTTTCCATTTGAGCCACCTGAGGCATCACTGCTGTCTTGTTTAACAGGTGTCCGTAACAGGCAGGTAACCCCTGAGCTCCAGCTGTTTGTATCCCAGCTGCAGTCATCGTCGCTAGAGCTGCCATTGCTACTTTGGAGACTTTGACCCCACTCACTGGAGCTGTGGCTGGAGGGCTCTAGACTGCCCAGCGACCGCCTCTTCACCTGAGAGACTGTGCCCCTCTGGTTGGGAAAAGAACTTTTGCAACTGGACAGAGTTCCTTGTAGACTTGGCAAAGATCCTTGCATGTATGGAACAGATCCCTGGAGACTAGAACCAGAACTAGTTGAACTTGGGCTTTTGGAGTTTTGGAGACTGGAAAAAGAGTCCTTGAAGGCAGGAGAGGACTGGCGGCGCAGAGGACGGACATCCTCACGGTCACTGTAAGGTCCAGAGAAGACGGGGCAAGATGAGGTGGACGAGCACGAGCCACGATCTTTTCTAGTTGAAGCTGTTCTGGGTCTTGGTTGTCGTCGCAAAGTAGCCATGTTTAACGATATTGTTCCTGGAGTTTACAAAAAAACTTTTGAGATCCTTTTTGCACAGACGCCAGCCTGAGACCATCTTCTGAAGCAGACGTACACAAGTGAACCGTATCAGAGTCAGTCCAATGGGTTTCTGTCCTCTGGCTTTGCCCACTTTTAATTGTCTGTCCTACTTGTCCCAGCCCCCAACAGTGCACCCAAGCTGCTGCCGTATGACACAATGAAATCACAAAGCTTATCAACTACATCTTAACTACGGTAAATCATTACAATTCAAAAACGATCTCACCCTGTTTAGTTTTGTATATTTTATTTTTATTTTTAAACAGCATTATAGTTTATTAACTGTGTGGTAACTCTGTGGGCACCATCTGTAACAAATGCATGTAT
>JBBPBX010057070.1:0-16096 GCA_038048925.1 Garcialebias charrua | reverse complement strand
ATCCTTTATATCTTTAGATGTGTTTTCAACCTTTTACTGCTCCTTGCACATTTTGTTCTGCTTCGGCTTCTTTCAGCTTCCTGTTGCAAATCTAAACATTTTTCAGCTACTTTCAGCTGTTTTGTAATCCCAAGATTCTTTCCGATAAAATTTTTGTCCTTCTTACTTACCTCTTTCTGCTAATTGCTTGTTATGCTCCTTTCAGCTTTTTTCTGCAAGTTTCGGCTTTTCCTGAAATTTAGCTTTTTATGCTAATTTTAGCTTTTTATGCTAATTCCACAATTTTTGCACTAATTTCAACCTTTTTTCAGCCCAAATCGCAAAAATGTGCTCTCTCCACTTTAAGCTTCTTTCTGATTTTTTAGCTATTTTGCAGCTGATTTTTTCGCTAATTTCTGCTTTCAGACAATTTCAAGTTTTTGTGCTTGTTACTTCAACTGCTAATTTAAGCTTGTTCTACTTTTCAGCTAATTTCAGATAAATTCCAAGTTTTTTGTGGTAACTTAACATCTTTAGCTTGTTTACTCCTTTCAGCTTTTTTCTGCTACTTTCAGCTACGGTACTAATTAGCTGTTTTATGCTAATTTTAGCTTTTTCAGCTAATTCCACAATTTTTGCATTAATTTCAACCTTTTTTCACCCCAAATCGTAAAAATGTGCTCTTTGCACTTCCTTCGGGTAATCTAAGCTTCTTTCTGATTTTTTTAGCTACTTTGCAACTGATTTTTTTGTTGTTGCTAATTTATGCTTTCAGACAATTTCAAGTTTTTGTGCTAATTTCTGCTCGTGTCCTTTCTGCTTCTTCTGCCAATTTAAGCTTGTTCTACTTTTCGGCTGATTTCAGAAAAATTCCAAGTTTTTTGTGGTAATTTCTGCTACTTTCAGCCTAATTAACATCTTTATAATTTCAGCTTGTTTACTCCTTTCAGCTTTTTTCTGCTTCTTTCAGCATTTTCTATTTCAGCTGCTATTTAGCTGTTTTATGCTAATTTTAGCTTTTTCAGCTAATTCCACAATTTTTGCATTCATTTCAATTTTTTAACAAATCAGCAAAAAGGTGCTCTCTACACTTCCTTCTGGCCATTTAAACTTATTTCTGCTTTTTAAGCTACTTTTCAGCTTTTTTTTTGTGCTAACTTCTTCTTTTTTCAGGTAATTTCCACTTTTTTATTTTTATATGGCAAATTTCTGCTTCTTTCAGCCTAATTGTGCACACCGGTGTTCTTCCTGCTAATTTGTGCCTGTTCTACTTTTCGGCTACCTTTTAAGTTAATTTCAGCTTTTTTTGTGTGTGTGTGTTCATTTCTAATATGTTCAGCCTAATTAACATCTACAGTATATGCTAATTTCAGCTAGTTTTGCTCCTTTCAGCTTTTTTGTTGTTGTTGCTATTTTCAGTATTTTCTATTTCAGCTACAATTTAGCTATTTAATGCCAATTTTCCATTTTTCAGCTAATTCCACATTTTAGCCCATTTCAGCACTTTCCATTTCCTTCTTGTAATTCAAGCTTCCTTCTGCCTTTTCAACTACTTTTTGCTAATTTTGCCCCCCTTTTTTTTAGCTAATTTCCTCATTTTTGTGTTCACTTCTGCTTATTTCAACGATACCGTAATCTAGCAAATATGTGTTTGTTCTTTCTTCTGCTAATTTAGGTATTTTCTTCCATTTCAGCTGTTTTTCAGCAAGTTCTTCTACAAGAAGCATTTGCACTGCATTTTCACAGGAAATGCAATTTCTCTAGTTTTTTTTAATGTGTCAGATAAAAAGAGAAAGTAAATAGGAAACTGTAGTTAACATGATTTTAAAATAAAATGGAGAAAATGTAAAAGCACAACTTTTTTTTAAAGAAACAAGCATAAACAATTAAACAAAATATGAGAATATGTTAAATTCATCCATTCACTTTGCACACGTTTCTTTGTAACTATTGTGGACCTAAAAAAATCAGCACGATAAATTTGGTATCAGATGCATTATGGGATTTATTTTTCTCATCTTTTTCAATTTAAAAAAAAAAATCACAGTTGCGCTCGTCACAGGGTCATAAAGACAAAGAAATAAGTGGCAACACAAACATGGGACTAATACCAAGAAAACAACACGTAAAATCAGTCTTTTTAAGCTTTTTTTTTCAGGGACATAATTACCACCGACACGAACAGAAATCTCCTTTTAAGGAAAAAAAAAAGACTAACAGGAAGTTTGGCAATAAAGAGGCATTTATAGTACAGTAGATATATATGATAATACATAAGGCCCAGACAGCTACCATGTTTGATATGTACTATAAATCACAGTTCTTACACACTTTATCACAGTTACAAACAGATCTCCTAAATGCAAGTTTCAATAAAAAACAAAGGCATTGTTGGATAAGTGGTTAAAGGACACAGCAGGAACACTTCGTTCATGAACCACAGGTGATTGAGGCAAGAAAATCAAACGTTTTCTACTCTAAAGGAACGTTGGACACGGCACTTTTTATTGCTCGGGGACTTTTCGCCCGCTCCATGGCACGGTTAGCCGTTTGTGCTCAAGGTTTTAAAACTACGCAGGAACACCATGTGGAAAATGTGACGCACGTACCTCCAACTCATACACATGTTGGATATCTTGTTTGTATGTACCTCAAATTGTATTGTTCACAGTCTAAATACATTAACGCATATAAAAGAACATATTTTCTTAAACTCCGCCCCTAACATCAGTGTTTACCGTGAGGAGTTACAGTTGTGCTCACAGATTTATGCACGCTCATCGTGGGCGTGAACATCATTAATGAATGTTTCACCGTTCTTTTCCAAGAGTGGCATGCTCAGAGAAAATCCCATTTTAGTGATTTTTTAGGAACAACAACTGTGTTCACAAGTTTGAATTTAACACCCAAAATTATACATAGATCATTTTAAAGCATTTAAGATGGATAATAATAATAATAATTATTTAAAAAAAAGAATTGTATGAGTTTGAATAAGTTACATGTTGTAGCTCATTTTGCCAATATGGGTTGTTTGACAGCCGTCTTTGGACTAACTAAAACGTATGTCACGCTAAAATGTAAGGAAATATTGGGATTTCTTAAAAAAAAAAAAAAATAGATGTTCCTCATCAAAAAAAGAAAAACGTGCAAATTGAATAACCAAGGACCAAACAATGATCCTTGAGGAACGCCAAAAGTGAAAGGGGCTGCAGAGGAGGAACATTAGAAGAAATCCCATTTTTAAGCCATTAAGTGGATTTTTCCTTTAAGTAGTGTTTGATTCTTAATTAGCTGGGCATTTTTATTTTTTATTTTTATGACTGTGTGATCGGAGCAGCTTCTTTGATCCAGCACTTTCACATTTGGCTCATTCAAAAACCTTAAGGTAAAAAAATATATAAAACTACTTTAAAAAAATTGTATGAGTTTGAATAAGTTACTCGTTGTAGCTCATTTTGCCAACACGGGTCACATTTGTTTGACAGCCATCTTTGGACTAACTAAAACGTATTTCACGCTAAAATGTAAGGAAATATTGGGATTTCTAAAAAATAAAAAAATTAGACGTCCCTCATCAAAAAAGAAAAACGTGCAAATTGAATAACCAAGGACCAAACAATGATCCTTGAGGAACGCCAAAAAGGAAAGGGGCTGCAGAGGAGGAACATTAGAAGAAATCCTATTTTTAAGCCATTAAGTAGATTTTTACTTTAAGTAGTGTTTGATTCTTAATTAGCTGGCATTTTTATTTTTATTTTTATGACTATGTGATCGGAGCAGCTTCTTTGATCCAGCACTTTCACATTTGGCTCATTCAAAAACCTTAAGGTAAAAAAAATATATAAAACTACTTAAAAAAAATTTGTAGGAGTTTGAATAAGTTACTCGTTGTAGCTCATTTTGCCAACACGGGTCACATTTGTTTGACAGACATCTTTGGACTAACTAAAACGTGTGCCATGCTAAAATGTAAGGAAATATTGGGATTTCTAAAAAAAATAAAAAAATAAAAATAAAATAGACATCCCTCATCAAAAAAAGAAAAATGTGTAAATTGAATAACCAAGGACCAAACAATGATCCTTGAGGAACGCCAAAAGGGAAAGGGGCTGCAGAGGAGGAACATTAGAAGAAATCCCATTTTTAAGTCATTAAGTGGATTTTTCCTTTAAATAGTGTTTGATCCTTAATTAGCTGGCATTTTTATTTTTATGACTGTGTGATCGGAGCAGCTTCTTTGATCCAGCACTTTCACATTTGGCTCATTCAAAAACCTTAAGGTAAAAAAAATTTAAACTACTTACCGGTACTCATTTTGCCAACACGGGTCACATTTGTTTGACAGACGTCTTTGGACTAACTAAAACGTATGCCACACTAAAATGTAAGGAAATATTGGGATTTCTAAAAAATAGACATCCCTCATTAAAAAAAGAAAAACGTGCAAATTGAATAACCAAGGACCAAACAATGATCCTTGAGGAACGCCAAAAGTGAAAGGGGCTGCAGAGGAGGAACATTAGAAGAAATCCCATTTTTAAGCCATTAAGTGGATTTTTCCTTTAAGTAGTGTTTGATCCTTAATTAACTAGTATTTTTATTTTTATGAGTGTGTGATCGGAGCAGCTTCTTGATCCAGCACTTTCACATTTGGCTCATTCAAAAACCTTACGGTAAAAATATTACTCATTTTGCCAACACAGGTCACATTTGTTTGACAGCCGTCTTTGGACTAACTAAAACGTATGTCACGCTAAAATGTAAGGAAATATAGGGATTTCTAAAAAATAGATGTCCCTCATTAAAAAAAGAAAAGCGTGCAAATTGAATAACCAAGGACCAAACAATGATCCTTGAGTAACGCCAAAAGTGAAAGGGGCTGCAGAGGAGGAACATTAGAAGAAATACCATTTTTAAGCAATTAAGTGGATTTTTCCTTTAAGTAGTGTTTGATTCTTAATTAACGGGCATTTAAAAAAAATTTTTTTTATGACTGTGTGATCGGAGCAGCTTCTTTGATCCAGCACTTTCACATTTGGCTCATTCAAAAACCTTACGGTAAAAAAAATATAAAACTACTTTAAAAAAAAAGGCTCAGAGTTGGTTTTATGATATTATAAAATAAAATAAAAGCACAGTAGAGTTTGGCCTTGCTTTTGTGGGATTGTCTTTAGATTGCTACTTAGAAGTCCCACGCAACCTCGGCTGCGTCGGTGTCGACTGATGACGGAGAATGACACAGTGGACTCGATACACGCGCGTCCTTGGGACTCGAGAGTGGCACTGCTGGGTACATGAGGCTGAGGAAGGAGTCTCTGGTGTGCCTCTTTACCTGGAACAGAGCAAAGATTCATCGCAGATGAGATTGGAAGCAACAGACTTTGTCCAGGCTAGGCTAATGGGTAGCCAAAGGAGTGATAGATTTTAGGTCACGCACATTTCATAAAAAGTGTCACACGAACGTGTAGAAGTTCAATCTTAGCAAATGTAGCGTTCTTTCACAGCAGTGTCACTTTTGATTAAATCGAGCCTAAGCAATTTAAAAAATGTCATTTGTTTGGCTAGCCACTAGCCAAGCCGTGATTCATGTCACAGCTGGTAAATTAAAACAAACTATAACTATATGACAGTTTGTTGCATGTCTCCTCACTTTATTTCTGGGAATTTTTATAAAGTACAGGTGGTCCCCGACTTACGAATGAGCTCAGTTCCTACGCACCATTCGTAACTCGAAAATTCGTAAGTCGGAACGCGTTACAGGTGGCGTTCGTCCGGATTTTTGGTCATAAGTCGGAAAATGTATGCCAACGCTGCGCCGCACACCCGTTTATCAACATGAGACTGAACAAGCGTACATACTGGTTCATAAACATGCACAGAACTTTATTTACAAACGGTTAGCTAACACACTTTCATCAAAAACACCTACCAGTGCTGTATTTACTGTACAACAGTACTGTTCGTAAGCGCGTTCGTAAGTCCGGAACGTCGTAAGTCGAGGCCGTCGTAAGTCGGGGACAACCTGTAGTCACATGATCGAAGTCCGTTTTTCTTCCATACGTTACTTGGCATGTAACGTCTTCAGCAATTTTTGTTCCATTTTAAATGGTAAATGGAGCTTACTTATATAGCGCTTTCCAACCCCCTATGAGGGGCCCCAAAGCGCTTTACAGCACCAGCCATCCACCCATTCATACACACATTCATACACCGGTAGCGGTAGTCTGCCATGCAAGGCGCCAGCAAGTCCTACCGGGAGCAACTCGGGGTTAAGTGTCTTGCCCAGGGACACAACGACACATGGTGTGGGAACGCGACATTCGAACCACCAACCTTCCGATCGGGGGACAACTGCCATTACCACCACACCATCTTGTCCCCAGAACATTCGTGCTGTGACTTTTGGCAGTGCACCAGTGTCGGGTTGAGAACCATGGCCTGAGACTTAAGAGGAACTGACTCTCATTCCAGCCGTTTCGGACTTCGCTGTGAACCGCCACATTGCACACTGAAGGTCTTGGCCTGAGGACACCAAAAGAACACATCATCTGCATGAAGCAGACATGAGACCCTGAGGGCATAGTTACATTGAAAAAGTAACTTAGTTAAGTTACTGATTACTTGATTTGGAAAGTATCTATCTATCTATCTATCTATCTATCTATCTATCTATCTATCTATCTATCTATCTATCTATCTATCTATCTATCTATCTATCTATCTATCTATCTATCTATCTATCTATCTATCTATCTATCTATCTATCTATCTATCTATCTTCGTTTAACGTCCGTTTTCCCGATTCCGGGGTGGGACGTTACTTCTTTGTCGCCAAGTTTTTGATGCCAGATTAGGCGGTCAGTTGCGTCCAGTTCATTGAGGTTCAGCGCTTTCAGATCTTGTTGAATCGTTTGCGCCCAGGTCTTTTTCGGACGGCCTTTGGGACGGGTGCCAGGTACTTCAAGGTTTTCAATAGCAAGTATAGCACTGTTTTCACTTCGTTTAACATGACCGAACCACCGCAAACGGTGTCGCCGGCATGCGTCCTTAATCGCACATAAGCCTGCTCGACGCAGGATTTCGGTCGATTGGATGTGATCTTTAAGACTAATGCGTTGCATCCATCGGAGCATTTTCATGTCGGTTCGGTGAAGTTGCTGTTCGAGTTTTGTTGTCATTGGCCATGTTTCTGCGCCATACAACAGCACGGGACGTATCACTGAGCCATAGAGTCGTGAACGTAGGAGTAGTGGGATGTTGCGCCGCATCATTTGGAAAGTAACTAAGTTAGATTACCAAGTTACTTTATTACTGTATTTTCCGGCCTATAAATCACAGTTTTTTTTACTAATTTTCATGTCCTACGACTTATGAGGCGAAGCGACATATTTATGGATTTTTTCCCATATTTTTAGACCAATTTTTGGCTGAGATATGACAGTTTCCATTCATTCTGACGAAAAATGGAGCAGTACCATTTTCGGCCACTAGGGGCAGCAGTACCACATTCGGCCGCTAGGGTCCACCGACTGTTCCCAGCAGAATCTTGATGTTGTCATCCTTCGCTAAAATAAACTAAAAATAGTTCCTGTATTTCCAGCTACAAAATGCTATCTTCCACATTGTTACTGAAGTAAAGTGAGTCTCCTCCTCTCGGCTCCGTGAGCACCTCAGTGTTTACGTCTCTGTCATGCATGGTGTCAGGTTTCACAGCCACAGCAGGTGACCGAATTGCCGCATAGACCAGACGTCTTTTTTTTTTATCACTCCCCGAGACGCATAGAGGAAATAAAATAAAATTACAGTACTACAGAAAATGACAAAAAAAGTAACGCACAGTAATTTGGATAAGTAACTTTAATCTGATTACTGGATTTTGAAATAGCAACACGTTAGATTACGAGTTACTGAAAAATGTGGTCCGACTAGAGTAACGCGTTACAAAGTACTGTACAGTAACGCGTTACTGACATCACTGGTCTTGAGCTTCTTTCCATGAACACCACAAACAAAATCGGAGACAAACTATAGCCCAGGCAGAGACCAATCTGCGCTGGGAACGAGCTCGACTTGTGCCAAGAATGCGGACGCAGCTCCTGCTTTGGGTATACAGGGACCAGAAAGCCTTTAAGAGGAAATCAGGCGCCCCATACTCCCGTAGCACCCCCTACAGAATGTCGAGGAACACTGTCATAAGCATTCTCTAGGTCCATAAAATACATTAGACTGGAGAGGTAAACTCCCATGAACACGTTAGCAATTCTGCAAGGCTGAAGATCTGTTCCACTGTTTCACTGCCAGGACCACACTGCTCCTAAGTCCAAGGCTTGACAATCGGTCAGCGCCTCCCTTCCAACACCCTGGAATAAACATTCCGCAGGGAGGGCAAGAAGTGTGATCCCACAATAGTTGGAACAGAGTCCTCTTTAGAAAAAAAATGAACCATGACCTCAGTCTGCCACTTCACAGGTGTTGTCCCAGTCCTCCATGTGACAATGAAGAGATGTGCAACCATGACATTCCCACAGAGTCTTCAGTATCACAGGGCGAATCACATCCACCCCTGGCTCCCTGCCACCGAGGAGCTTTTTGACCACTTCGGTGACCACTGCCATGGTAATGGACACATCTTCCCATGAATCTTCAGACCTTCTCGTCAAAGGTGGACATGGTGGGTGGCTTAAGGAGATCCTTGAAATTTTCCTTCCATCGCTCAATAGTATCCTCAATCCAGGTCAGCAGTTCCCCACCCAAACTAAGCACAGCCTGGGAAGGGGTCCACTTTTCTTTTCGGAGTCGTCGATTTGCCAGAACCTCCTCAAGGCCAACCGAAAGTCCTTCTCCATAGCCTCCATGAATTCCTCTTATACCTGAGTTTTTGCATTCACAAACACCAAAGCAGCTGTCTTTCTGGCCACCCTGTACCCATCAGCTTCTTCGGGAGTCCTCCAGGACTACCAAGTCCTGAAGATCTCCTTCAGCTTGACGGCTTTCATCACCGCTGGTGTCCACCAGCGTGTCCTTTGGTTGCCGCTCTGACAGGCACCAATGAGCTTCAGGCATACAGCTCTTGGAAGCCACATCTGCAAAAGAGGCCTTGAACATGGTCCATTCGGATTCCATGCCCCCAACCCACCCTGGGACATGTGAAAACTCTCCCGGAGGTGGGAGTTGAAAGTGGCATGGACAGGGGGCTCCACTAAACATCCCCAGTTCACCTTCACTATGCATTTGGGTTTGCCAGGTCTGTCCAGCAGCCTCAACCAACACCAGATCAAACACCACCAGGTGGTGATCAGTTGACAACTCTGCCTGCTAACTACAACATTTTTGTGCTTCTTCTAACTTCTTTTGGCTAATTTCAGCTTATTTAGCTCCTTTCAGCTTATTTATACAAGTTTTAGCTTTTTCTACTATTTCAGCTACTATTTAGCTGTTTAAGGGCCAGTTTACACGGCGCGTATTTTGAGTGAAACCGCTCCTTTCTCTCTGCGTCTTTGCTTATCGTTGACACGAGTCCACTAGCCCCCCCTCTTTAAATCCAATGCTTTCTTGATCCACTGCTCAGGGTTGAGGATTTTTGCTGACCCCCCGTTGATAATGTAAACATCTCCCGCTGATCTTTTGTATGGAACACATGCGCGCAGCACGCACGCGCGGCCGCGGACAGCCGGCATTTAACAATGGCGGTGGACTGGACACACAACTTTCTGAACTACAGCTGATGGAATATATTTTGAGTCTCATATTTAATCAATCTACACCTGAATTACCTGCATCTGTGTTGGAAGAGACACAGCTGGATCTAGTTGTCGCTGTTAACGAGGCAGGCGGATATTACACACGTCAAGCTGCTCTATAACATACTAAATGTGCTATATAATAACAGTTTAACAATAATAAACAGTATTTATGTTAGCGTGGGAGATACCCGTATTTTCTGGTGTATAGGTCGCACCTTTTTATGGTTTTTTCAAGGCCTGCGACCTATACTCAGGTGCGACCTATATATGGCTTGTTATCACTTTCGGTGAAACAATTTTTTTAATCCAGCTCATTTCACAATTACGTTCATTTATTAAGGAAAAGTTCAGCTCAGACATATATTTGCTATAATTTTTATCAAACAAATAATTGTTTTTAAGTGTTAATCTTCTTAAAAGCCTTGCTGTGTGCTCCTGTGGCAGACATTTGCAGCAGAGCTAAACGTAGGTGCGACCTATACACCAGTGCAACCTATCTAGGGATTTTTCCAATCCATTGGTGATAATTGGACAATGCGACCTATACACAGGTGCGACCTATACACCAGAAAATACTGTATATAAATTTATCTTAGCTAATTTAATCTATCTGGACTCGTTACGTCATGCCTAACATGCTGCATGTTGAAAATGAAGACACCATGTTGATTTTTTATTCATTTATTTATTCATCGCCACAAACTGTATATCACAAACACTGAGAATGAAATTGAACACTTTTAAAAACATGTTAACCGAACTTTACTGAACTGGACTCTGTTGTTTTCATCCTGGACCTGGTGGACACTGGACCCACATCCGAACCGGTCCGCTTCGTGGAACGACAGCTTCGACCTTGCAGGAAAAAAAATAAAACCTCAGTTGGTTGTTCTGTGATCGAAGTAAACACAAGGAAACATTATTAAGAACATTGTTTACCTTGTAGCGCTGCTGGAAATCAGCTGATTCTCACGGACTAAAGTCCGACATCGTCACTCGGTTCTGGTCCGCTCAGCAACTGGTGTGCAGCTTGTTAGATGAAGAGGTCCCACTTGGTGTCAAATCTGTCAACTCTTAACCAAATTCCAGCTTTAACTTGTTGTTAACTTGTTGACAACAACTTGTTGTTAGCAGAACTTTTAGCCAGAGAGGAAAACAGACTGACGCAGCACGCATGCGCAATAGTGAAGGTCAAAAAATTCACAGCGCCATCTAATGGCCCGGCTTGGTAACTACAGTGAATTCATGAGAGCGGGGGGGAGTCATATCCACAGAATTTGCCCGTGTCAACGCAAAACTTTTCATCTAATTAACACACCCCAAAACTCCGTTTCCCCCCACCGTGTCCGTGTAAACAGGGCCTTATTCTAATTTGGGCTTTTTCAGCTACCCGTATTTTCATATTTTTGGGACCCCGTGTACATAATCTCGTTTTCATCACATGTACCACATGCGGTGCAAATGACAATAAAGACTCTCTGACTCTCTCTCTGATATTTTTGCACTCATTTCAACTTTATAGATAGATAGATAGATTTATTTGTTATTCAGCCTAATTCAGCAAAAATGTGCTCTCCCCACTTCTTTCTAGTAATTTAAGCTTCTTTCTGCAGTTTTCGTTACATTTCAGCTGTTTTTGCTAATTTCAGCTTTTTTCAGATGATATCCATGTTTTTGTACTAATTTCTGCTTCTTTCGGCCTAATAGGGCAAACATGTGTTCTTTCTGATTTATTTTGCTAATTTAAGCTTGTTTTACATTTTCAGCTAACTAATAAGCATTTTAAACTAATTTCAGCAATTTTCAGATAAATTCAAGTTTTTCATGGATGGTAATTTATGCTACTTTTAACCTAATTAACTTCTTTATGCTAATTTCAGCTTGTTATGCTCAGTGGTTTTCTGCTACTTTAAGCTTTTTCTGCTCTTTCAGCTATTTAGCTGTTTTATGCAAATTGTAGCTTTTTAGCTAATTCCACATTTTTTAGCTCATTTCAGTTGTTTTCGCTTCCTTTTGGTAGTTTAACCGTCTTTCTGTCTTATCAGCTACTTTTCAGCCTTTTTTGTTGTTGTTGCTAATTTCAGCCTTTGTTTGTGGCTAATTTCTTAATTTTTGTGCTCATTTCTGCTTATTTAAACCTATTCAAGCAAATATGTTCTTTCTGCTTTCTTCTTCTAATTTATGTAGGCTTGTTCTTCAATTTTAGCTACATTTTCAGTATGTTTTAGCTAATTTCAGATGTTTTCAGATAAATTTAAGTTTATTGTGGTGATTTCTGCTACTTTCAGCCTAATTAACTCTCTTCTGCTAATTTCAGCTTGTTATGTTCTTTTCAGCTTTTTTACCCTAGTTTCAGCTATTTCAGCTATTTCAACTACTATTTAGCTGTTTTTATGCTAATTTTGGCTTTTTCAACTACCGGTAATACTACAATATTTTAGCTAATTTCAGCTCCTTCCACCTCCTTTAGGTAGTTTAAGCTTCTTTCTGTCTTTCAGCTACTTTTCAGCCTTTTGTTGTTGTTGTTGTTGTGAAGTTCAGCTTTATTTAGCTAACTTTCACCTTTTTGTGCTGATTTCTGCTTATTTAAACCCAATTCAGAAAATATGTTTCTTTTTCTTGCTTTCTTCTGCCAACTTAGGCTTGTTCTTTCATTTCAGCTACATTTTCAGTATGTTTTAGCTAATTTCAGATGTTTTCCGATAAATTTAAGTTTATTGTGGTGATTTCTGCTACTTTCAGCCTAATTAACTCCCTTCTGCTAATTTCAGCATGTTATGTTCCTTTCAGCTTACATGTATTTATGCTAGTTTCAGCTATTTCAACTACTACTGTATTTAGCTGTTTTTATGCTAATTTTAGCTTTTTCAACTAATGCCACAATATTTTAGCAAATTTCAGCTCCTTACACCTCCTTTAGGTAGTTTAAGCTTCTTTCTGCCTTTCAGCTACTTTTCAGCCTTTTTGTTGTTGTGAATTTCAGCTTTATTTAACTAACTTGAAAATGTTTGTGCCGATTTCTGCTCATTTAAACCCAATTCAGAAAATGTTTTTTTTTCTTGCTTTCTTCTGCCAACTTCGCCTTGTTCTTTCATTTCAGCTACATTTCAGTATGATTTTAGCTAATTTCAGATGTTTTCAGATAAATTTAAGTTTATTGTAGTGATTCCTGCTACTTTCAGCCTAATTAACTCCCTTCTGCTAATTTCAGCTCGTTATGTTCCTTTCAGCTTATTTATGCTACTTTCAGCTATTTCAACTACGGTACCATTTAGCTGTTTTTATGCTAATTTTAGGTTTTTCAATTAATGCCACAATATTTTAGATAATTTCAGCTCCTTCCACCTCCTTTAGGTAGTTTAAGCTTCTTTCTGCCTTTCAGCTACCTTTCAGCCTTTTTGTTGTTGTAATGAATTTCAGCTTTATTAAACTAACTTGAAAATTTTGTGCTGATTTCTGCTCATTTAAACCCAATTCAGAAAATATGTTTTTTTCTTGCTTTCTTCTGCCAACTTCGCCTTGTTCTTTCATTTCAGCTACATTTCAGTATAATTTTAGCTAATTTCAGATGTTTTCAGATAAATTTAAGTTTATTGTGGTGATTCCTGCTACTTTCAGCCTAATTAACTGCCTTCTGCTAATTTCAGCTTGTTATGTTCCTTTCAGCTTATTTATGCTAGTTTCAGCCATTTCTGCTATTTCAACTACTATTTACGGTAGCTGTTTTTATGCCAATTTTAGCTTTTTCAACTAATGCCACAATATTTTAGCTAATTTCAGCTCCTCACACCTCCTTTAGGTAGTTTAAGCATCTTACTTCCTTTCGGCTACTTTTTAGCCTTTTTTTGTTGTTGTTGTGAATTTCACCTTTATTTAACTAACTTGAAAATGTTTGCGCTGATTTCTGCTTATTTAAACCCGATTCAGAAAATGTGTGGTCGTCTTGCTTTCTTCTGCCAACTTCGCCTTGTTCTTTCATTTCAGCTACATTTCAGAATGATTTTAGCTAATTTCACGTTTTCAGATAAATTTAAGTTTATTGTGGTGATTTCTGCTACTTTCAGCCTAATTAACTCCCTTCTGCTAATTTCAGCTTGTTATGTTCCTTTCAGCTCATTTATGCTAGTTTCAGCTATTTCAACTACTATTTAGCTGTTTTTATGCCAATTTTAGCTTTTTCAACTAATGCCACAATATTTTAGCAAATTTCAGCTCCTTACACCTCTCCTTTAGATAGTTTAAGCGTCTTTCTTCCTTTCAGCTACTTTTCAGCCTTTTTTTGTTTGTTGTGAATTTCAGCTTTATTTCAGCTTATTTAAACCCAATTCAGAAAATATGTGGTCGTCTTGCTTTCTTCTGCCAACTTCGGCTTGTTTTTTCATTTCAGCTACATTTCAGAATGATTTTAGCTAATTTCAGCAGTTTTTCAGCCAGTTCTTCTGCAATAAGCATTCACACTGCATTTTCACAGGAAACACATTTTGTAAGGTAGTAGGTCTGACGCTCTTATTTTGAAACCCACCTGCTTGAAGAAGGCGTGGCTCAGCAGTTCAGAAGCCGACGGTCTGCGCAGAACAAAAACAGTTTAACGTGTTTATATATATTTTTTTCACCTTGGAGTAACCTCAGCAGCCGCACCGACCTGCGCTCCGGCTGCTGCTGCAGACACAGCTGCACCAGGCTGTGCAGAGTGGCCGAGTGGTTTTTAGGGGCGGGGCTCTGCGGTCGGTCGGAGGGGGGCGCCACGGCGCCGCTGCGCGTCAGACTGCTCGCCGCCACGCTCTCCCCGATGCCGGAGTCCACGCCGGACCGCGACACTTTCAGACCGCCCAGCTCTCCCAGCGGGAAGGGAGCCACGTCCAGGAGGCAGCAGTGGGAGCCGCGCAGCTTCTGCATCAACATCTGGACGAGACGGGGTCACAGGTTGTGAACTTACTGGAATTTCTTCATTTCTGCTTATTTAAACCTATTCAAGTAAATATGTGTTCTTTCTGCTTTCTTCTTATAATTTATGCTTGTTCTTCCATTTCAGCTACATTTTCAGTATGATTTTAGCTCATTTCAGATGTTTTCAGATAAACTTAAGTTTATGTGGTGATTTCTGCTACTTTCAGCCTAATTAACTCCCTTCTGCTAATTTCGGCTTGTTATGTTCCTTTCAGCTTATTTATGCTAGTTTCAGCTATTTCAACTACTATTTAGCTGTTTTTATGCTAATTTTAGCTTTTTCAACTAATACCACAATATTTTAGCTAATTTCAGCTCCTTCCACCTCCTTTAAGCTTCTTTCTACCTTTCAGCAACTTTTCAGCCCTTTTTTTTTTGTGAATTTCAGCTTTATTTAACTAACTTGAAAATGTTTGTGCCGATTTCTGCTTATTTAAACCCAGTTCAGAAAATATGTTTTTTTTTTCTTGCTTTCTTCTGCGAAATTAGGCTTATTCTTTCATTTCAGCTACATTTTCAGTATGTTTCAGCTAATTTCAGATGTTTTCAGATAAATTTAAGTTTATTGTGGTGATTTCTGCTACTTTCAGCCTAATTAACTCCCTTCTGCTAATTTCAGCTTGTTATGTTCCTTTCAGCTTATTTATGATAGTTTCAGCTATTTCATTTCAACTACTATTTAGCAGTTTTTATGCTAATTTTAGCTTTTTCAACTAATACCACAATATTTTAGCTAATTTCAGCTCCTTACACCTCCTTTAAGCTTCTTTCTGCCTTTCAGCTACTTTGCAGCCCTTTTTTTTATTTTTATGAATTTAGGCTTGTTATGTGCCTTTCAGCTTATGTATGCTAGTTTCAGCTATTTCAACTACTATTTAGCTGTTTTTATGCTAATTTTAGCTTTTTCAACTAATACCAAAATATTTTAGCTAATTTCAGCTCCTTCCACCTCCTTTAAGCTTCTTTCTGCCTTTCAGCTACTTTTCAGCCCTTTTTTTAAAATGAATTTAGGCTCGTTATGTTCCTTTCAGCTTATGTATGCTAGTTTCAGCTATTTCAACTACTATTTAGCTGTTTTTATGCTAATTTTAGCTTTTTCAACTAATACCACAATATTTTAGCTAATTTCAGCTCCTTCCACCCAAGCTTCTTTCTGCCTTTCAGCTACTTTTCAGCAGTGGGAGCCGCGCAGCTTCTGCATCAACATCTGGACGAGACGGGGTCACAGGTTGTGAACTTACTGGAACACGCGTGCACGTTGTCTTGTGTCACGTTCAGGTACCTGAGTGGGCGGCATGTCCTGGAAGGGCACCCGTCCACTGACCAGCTCGCAGGCTGTGATCCCCAGGCTGTAGATGTCCGACTTCACGCCGTAACCGTGCAGGTCCTACTGAGAACACACACACACTCTTTTGTGACGATTT
>JBBPBX010057069.1:0-22558 GCA_038048925.1 Garcialebias charrua | reverse complement strand
TCATAATTTCAAGTTTTAAAGTCATAATTTTGACTTTTAAAGTCATAATTATGAGAATAAAAGTCATAATTTTGAGTTTTAAAGTCATAATTTTGACTTTCCAATTTAATTTCAAAGTTTGTCCCTTGCCGGACACCGAGACTCTACAGGGATGCAACTTCCTGTCATAGACCTGTAGTTTTCCTGCATATCACATGGCTTTGTTCATTCATTGTATGTCTCTCTGCCTTTGTCAGTCCTTTTAAATAAAGGTATGTAATGTATACATCTTTTCATCACCACTTTACAGTATAAAGCATTTAATATTGAAGCCCATTCCCAATATGAAATAAAACCCCAACAGGAAGTCATAATTGAGTTTTAAAGTCATAATTATGACTTTAAAATGCAAATTATGACTTCCTGTTGGGCTTTTATTTTTTCTTTCATGGCAGAAATGAGCTTCCATAATTTTGATGCCCATATCAAAGTAAAAATACACGGTTAACAGGCCAATGCTTTATTTGAACATATTTTCGTTGTTGTTGCTTATTATGCAACAACAGCTCCATAAATTATTTTTTTTAACATATTAGAGAAAAAGGTCATGAGCCAGTGAGACAAAAAACAAACCACACCGTTGCATTTAAGAAGCAACTGATCCTAAATATTCTCCTTCAATATACATGTTTTAAATATATATATTTTTCATCTTTGCACAGTGATAAATTATTAAAGTGACAAAAAAGCAACCATGATACGGAAAAAAAAGGACCAAAAAGTGCACAAACCACAGAACTTTGTGTCAATACTCAATGTGGTCAACTCAACGAAGATGCCACTCACTAAAAACGTTTGAACCGATGCTACTACACAATAATCTCATGTGCAACCTGTCTATATGTACAACATGTCCACCAGCCTTTAGTGCCAGGGCCAGTGTACACGAGGAAAGTCAAAGTACCTCTAGATACTTCTGTGCAAATGCTATGCTTTAACTTTAAACCCCAGAGTGGAGGCAATGCCTGTTTTTGTTCACACACAACCCGTTTTAATTAAGATATACAGAACGTTCATATTCAAGTCCTTCTTTTTTTAAAACACATATATTGTTTTGTTACAGACAATTCAATATTTAGTGGGTCAGAAGCACAAAATAAAAGAGATGATGTGGAGGGGAAGGGGGCGTGCTCTCATTTTGCTCCCAGCTCAAATAGAAGTTATATTTCCACTCTTTTCTTGTATTTGTGCCACACACAGTCTGCAACCCGTGCATTTTATTTCACTTTTTAATCCTGTGCAGCACCGTACGGTGGATGGAGCTGACACCATCAAGAAACATTTGCTGAGTTAGAGCCGGGCTTGAACTGTGGTTTAGGATAAACTACAGAAAACTACACCAAGCACGAGCCACAGAAATAAAGTGAGGGTGATTAAAAGGAAAACAGACTTTTTTTTTTTTTTTTTTACAAAACACCAAAGAAGGAAACGTATTAGTGTGTAGCTGGTGGTGCAGTTGTAGTAATAAAACTAATATCTAAACAGTACCCAGCCTAGAAATACTTGTAACTAGAAAAGCTTTTACACAACAGCATGCAACTTTTACAACTCTTCACAGCAAATAAAGCTGGAATCTGCCCAACTTGTTTCATGGCAGGTAACAGTCAAAAATAACAAAATAAAAACGAACAACATCAAGTGAAAGTACGCAAAGACAATCAGCACATATTTAAACGTGAGGAGAGAAGTGCATCAAAATGTACTCACTAAAGTACAGACAACAATTTCTAATCAAACCATCTAACTAAGCATATATATGCTAAATAATTCATTAATGATTGACAAATTAATTGATTTGTACCATATTTTCTGACTATAAGGCGCACTTAAAATCCTTTTAATTTTCTCAAATCAAGAGTGAGCCTCATAGTCTGAAAAATACGGTAATTATGTATTTTTTTTTCTTCTGTTTTTAATGAAGTTAAATTTGAATAATTCACACGTCGTCTCCACACACAAACTGCACAATCAAAAGTCCCTGGGTCACAAACCTGTTCCCCCACCCAGAGCTGGATTCACCCGGACAGGTCGGAAATGTAAACTTATTTTTTATTTATTGTTGTTCTTTAAAGTAAAAGTTTTAAAGAAAATGTTAACTACATAGACACAGTGTTCCATCAACCTTTTGTGTTTACCTCACACTGAGGTAGTCGTCAGTTTTAAAGCTCTTCGACGTTTTCAGGGATGTCACGCTAATTTACCAGGATTTTTAATCAAATACAATTAAGACGGTCAAACAAAAACCTAACGTAAATGCAGCCTTTCTCAAAATTCTGTGTAAAATTCTGCCACTGATAGATGCAGCGACTCTAAACATTTTACAAACACGCCAGAATCTGAAGATGTGATTGAACTCGAGCGTTTTAAACAACATATTTGCTGTATAATGCAACGTAAGTTGTTGCAGTCGAGCTGCGCTCGCGGCACTGAACAAAATGTTTGTCACTGATAATTCACGCAGCCTTCGTGCAGATGTGAAAGCTTTTGTTCAGTATTCTGACATTTGGTTGTTTAACGTGTTCACGTTGTTGCTGCGACCCTCCTGCTGCCCTTGGGTTAAAACGACCCATGAGGCCGAGTCTTAAAACTGTTGCATCAATGACGGACGATTTGTGTTGGAAATTTAAAAAAGAAGTGGGGACGTGGGAATGTTTTTTTTTGGACTAAGGTTTTGGAGGTTTTGAGTGCCTGCTCGGCTCAGAAGTCCGTTGGACCCCACAACTGTGTTTACTGGGAGACAGATGTCAAATGCAGGACGTCTCCAAAGGAGTCCTTTCTGTTATTATGGTTGGTCTTGTGACAACATCCAGTATCAACTTAAAACATTGGCAGACCAAAAAGCACCCTGAATTCAATGACTGGATTGAATCAATGGCGGACGCAGCCTATAGGGTGCCATTTGTAAAGTTAAACAGTCAAAAAATTAACATCAATATTTTGGTTTATTTAGCCTTTTATACGATTTTTTTAAGTCATAATTATGAGAATAAAAGTTAAAATTTCACATTTTAAAATCATAATTATGAGAATAAGTCATAATTTTGACTTTTAAAGTCATAATTATGAGAATAAAAGTCATAATTTCGAGTTTTAAAGTCATAATTATGAGAATAAAAGTCATAATTTTGAGTTTTAAAGTCATAATTACAAGAATAAAAGACATAATTTCGAGTTTCAAAGTCATAATTTAGACTTTTCCAATTTAATTTCAAAGTTTGTCCCTTGCTGGACACCGTGACTCTACAGGGATGCAACTTCCTGTCATAGACCAGTAGTTTCCTGCATAGCACATGGATTCCTTTGTCAGTCCTTTTAAATAAAGGTATGTAACGTATACATCTTTTCATCACCACTTTATATAGCATTTAGTCTCCAAATGAGTCCTTTGCGTTATTATGGTTGGTCTTGTGACAACATCAACTTAAAACATTGGCAGACCAAAAATCACCCTGAATTCAATGACTGGATTGAATCAACGGCGGACGCAGCCTATAGGGTGCCATTTGTAAAGTTACATACTGTAGTCAAAAAATTAACAGCAATATTTTGGTTTATTTAGCCTTTTTTAAGATTTTTTTTTCAAAGTCATGTTTTCACCATGTTATTCATACATTTAAAAAAGTCTGTTCCAAATTAAATATTTAATTTACAAACTAAACATTTAATTAGCTAAATAAATATTTAATCTGCTAACTAAATATTTTGCTCAGATAAAAAAAAAGATCTAAATATTTAACTTTCTCGCTAAAAAGTTATCTAAATATTTAACTTGCTAGCTAAATATTTAGCTAAATATTTAACTTGCAAGTTAAGTATTTAGATCAAAGCTAAATATTTAGTTAGCAAATTAAATATTTCTTTTGTAAATTAAATGTTTAACTTGGAAAATAAAGATTTAGGTCGGAGCTAAATATTTCATTAGCAAAATAAAGATTTAGTTATGAAATTCAATGTTAAACTTAGAAATTAAATGTTTGGTTTGGAAATTAAATATTTAGCTTGGACAATAAATATTTAGTTTGGAAATCGAATGTTTAGGTTTGAAAATAAATATTTAGCTTGGAAACTAAATACTTAATTTACATCTAAATATTTAATTTACAAACTAAACATTTAATTAGCTAAATAAACATTTAATCTGCTAACTAAATATTTTGCGAAGATCTAAATATTTCACTTGCTCGCTAAATATTTAGCTAAATATTTAACTTGCTAGCTAAATATTTAGAAACAAGCTAAATATTTAGTTAGCAAATTAAATATTTTTTGCTAATTAAATGTTTAACTTAAAAAATAAAGATTTAGCTTGGAGCTAAATATTTCATTAGCAAAATAAATAGTTAGCTTTGGAATTAAATGTTAAACTTAGAAATTAAATGTTTGGTTTGGAAATTAAATATTTAGCTCGGACAATAAATATTTAGTTTGGAAATTGAATGTTTAGGTTTGAAAATAAACATTTAGTTTGGAAACTAAATATTTAATTTACATCTAAATATTTAGTTTACTAACTATATATTTAACTTTCAAGTTAAGTACCGGGTAGTTAGTTTATAAACTAAATGTTTAGCTTGTAAATTAAATGTTTAGTTTGGAACCATGACATTTATAAATGTATGACTAACATGGTGAAAATATGACTTTGAAAAAAAACTTTTTTTCTTATAAAAGGCTAAATAAACCAGAATATTGCTGTTCATTTTTGACTGTGTAACTTTACAAATGGCACCTCGTAGCAGCAGCCTCTTATGAGGTCGAGCTCAGCAACTTGAAAGGGAGCAGAGACACAGATTGGGACAGTTTTTGGGACTCACTAAAAAAGTGTGACAAGACCTTTGTATGACCTGAAATTATACTGCTTTATCTTTTATATATATATATATATACAGGTAGTCCTCGGGTTACAACGGCCTCGACTTACGACGTTTAGCGGTTACGAACGCCCTCCCATTGAAAAGCATTGTCGAGTTACGCGGTTTATGCGCCTTTACACCAAAAAATACGGTACCAAAACTCAGCAGAAATTTACAGGAGGGAGGGGGGAGAGTAGCCCGGAGGGAGGGGGAGCGTAGCTGATGCAGTCCATGGAAACTTACAGGAGACCTCATTGTTTGGACAGGCTGACCGGAGCAGAGGAGGTTAGGAGGGGCTAATGTGCTAACAGAGCTTACCGTAAAACTCTGGACCGCGCCTGGAAATATTGTTTGGAGCGGAGGTTTACGAGGCAGAGAGGCTACAGCTGAGCAACGAGCTAACATGCTAACAGACCTTGCTGTAAACGCTGTGGACCGCGTGAAGCTGCAGGAAGCTGCAGAGCTCAGAGGTGCACGAGCTAACATGCTAACAGACGGAGGAAGAATTGACCAGCTCCCAGTAAGAAATTAACTATTTTTTCCTTCATTATGGCTCCAAATGTACTGTACTGTATGTGTTTTTTTATAATTATGTAGGGTATGTGTTAGGCTAGGCTAAGTGCTTGGTAACTGTACAGTACCGTACATGTACGTGTATACGAGGTGCCGTTTGGACGTATTTTCCGCCTTACGTCAAAATCTGTGTTACGAACGGGCGTAGGAACGGAACTCGTTCGTAAGTCGGGGACTACCTGTATATATATTTTTTTGTTTGTTTCTCTATTTTCTGGATTCTTGAATTATCCCAACTAATTACAGAAAGGCTTTTTTTTATGTCATCACTAACCTGTAATGTATTGTTACCCTGGGAGTGGGAAATAGAGAGGAGGTTTGGGGGGTCATCTTTATTTAAGTTTATTTTGTATAGTCATGCTTCATTTAAAAAAATCACATGTTCTGAAAATCAATAAAAAACTTTAATTACAAAAAAAACAAACCTGCGGCCTCGTGGGCAGGAGGGTGAAGTCCCTTTGCAGCAGTTATTATTTATCAAAGACAGACGCGTCCACCTGCAACATGTTTTCAGCTTAACACGATTTCTTCCACTCGCATTCAGTAAAACAAATCCAGGACGGTTTGTCAGATTCTGAGGTCGGTGCCAGAATAGTTCCTTTTTAAAAAAAAAGATAACTTCAGGTTCAAACTGTGACTTTGCCGTTTTATTCCATCTTGGTTACACATCGTAAACTAACCTACAGATTTAAAGCGCCGCCTCTCGACTAATCTATTCTCTTAGGAAAAATAAACAAACGCTGAACGGTAAGAGAAAGAAAAATCCATTTGTAGGAGTCGTCGTTATCGTGTTGCATCTTGGGAGCTTGACGTGAACAGTGGCTTTATTCTGAAAACCAAATAAATAAACGCAGTCTATTTTGTTACTATCAGTTTCTGTGACATCCCTTTTCTGTAATGTTTAATTTTAAATGTAGGCTCTGTTTCTGGATGTTTTGACTCTCTTGGATTATAATTTCATAATTTAGTCGTCAAACGAAGGCCATTAAAATAATCCCCTTTGGATTTGTCATCTCAAGTGCAATGGGAATCCATTGTGGCCTAATCTGTGGCTTTTACACAAAACTCCTTCATGGAATAATTCAAAATGAATGCTCTCCATTAGGGAACGCTGTGATGTTGAAATCAAGTGTCCAACTAGACACAACCTGATGAGTCTATATAATTATTTAATCTGTAAGAGATTATACAGCTGCAATAAAACTCCTAAAGGCACCTTTCAACCATTTTCCACAGAACTAGAAACAAACGGCGGCGTTCACGTCATAATCAAGAGACAAATCCTTCAGCATGATTATTCAGAAATAAAATAAAGAAGGTAAATTAAATTATTTATCTACCTCAAGTAAGTGATTCCCGACTCTGGTCCTTGAGGAACACCATCCTGCATGTTTTAGTTGTTTCTCCGCTCCAAGCAGAACTTAAAGGATGTAATTAAATCACTGAATCAGGTGTGTTGGAGGAGGGAAACAACAAAAGCATGCATGATGGTGTTCCTCAAGGAGCAGGGTTGGGATCCACTAGCTTAGACACATATTTGCCAGTATTTTTCACCCTGACTGAAAAGTCCTAAAGAAAGAATAATTAAAAGAGAAAAGATAATAAAGCAAGACGTTTCGCCAACGAAGAACAGGACTCAAAATGTCTAATCCAGTGTTTCCACGTCGTTTAGTTTGGAATAAAGTGCTTGAGTGTCTCCTCAGTCCCTGCAGTACCCATAATGCACCTGCAGTGCAGAGTCCCTTCCTGAGCTTAATTTCACTAGAAGCACCTTTAACACAGCTACCGCCCTGATTATACATGGGATTAACTCCGGGGGGGAAATAACTCTGTTATGAAAGTTTAAAAGGAGAATCTGATCGGAGAATAATGATCACTTCTGACTTCCTTGAGCAAATAGTTTTAACATTGTGCATGTTTGAAAATTAATGTTTTGTGCCGTCTCTCAGGGTAGTCCAGTGAATTAGACCTTTCGGTATTACTGGTACTCAGCCACATTCTTCTTTAAATGTGCTTAAACTTTGTGCTTTGACTGTTCTTCAGACGGAAGCTTTTAAATAGACGAATATAATTAAAGCTGGACGTTAATATCCTTTGTTTTATTTGTGAACCACTTCACTGTTTTGCCTGAAATTAAATAGGATTGGTCACTTTTCAGTTGTGTGGCGATGACAGATTTTTATCAGTATTTCTGTCTGCAACCAAACTAGATTCACGTTGAATTTTGTGACCACTTTATGTCAAATATATATTTTTAGAAAAGTAGATTTTGGATTGCTTCACACTGCAGATAGTTGTTAGAAGAACAGCAGTCAATTGAAGCCATAGTAGCTATCTCAATTCACAATTTTTCAAAGGTTTTAAATTGTTATACATAGACATATACACATGCATAACATACTAATCAACAGCAATGGGACAGTTGATTAGTCTGACAGCTGTTATGGCTTTAAGCATGATCTTCTTCTGTGTATTTTAATGAAAAGCTTTTATTTAGAGCCAAATTTGCAACTACCTGTACTGTACTGTGTTTTTGAGCAAATCAGCCTCAAAGTTCTTCTGACAAATTGGTCCAGTCTGATTATTACCCTCGACTGATGGCTCAACCATATCATTATGTATGAGATGGAAACCCTTGTGCTCGAATATTATCCGGTGTTTTGTTTCAGCGGTGCCACCGTGCCCACCGGGGTGTGTCGTCTGTGCTCATACTGTGAAACTTTGGGGAATCGGGGTGGTGTGTGCTGGTGTGTCTCAGCTGGACGACGGGCTGAGAGCGGGCCAGGCCAGGGTTACATTCAGCTGCTGGTTGTGTTGGATCAGTGACGTGTGGCGGTAGTGGAGGACGAGCTCCCTGAGCGACGAGTACAAGTTGTAGGGCTCGGCGAAGCCGTATCCCGTGGACGTCCTGTGGATCACACAGTGTTTCACGTCCCCGTCCACCCTGCGGGAACACGAACGTGACATTTATCGTACTTGTTTAAATGAAATCGAGCAGGTTGCTGTAAAGTTCGTAAATGAACAACGTTTAAAAAAACGGAATTACATTTGGAAAAACGCAACAAAAACAACAAAAACACAACATTTGAAAAAACGAAATTGCATTTGAAAAAACGAAATTAAATTTGAAAAAACGGAATTACAGTAAGCCAAAGCGGAAGTGGCCGGAATCACATTAGAAAAAAACAAATTACATTAAGCCAGACCGGAAGTGGCCGAAGCGGAAGTGGCCCGAATCACATTAGAAAAAAATGGAATTACATTTGGAAAAACACAACAAAAACACAACGATTGAAAAAACGAAATTACATTAGAAAAAAACAGAATTACATTTGAAAAAACAAAATAACATTTGGAAATACGGTATTAATTTAAGACAAACATAATTTTTTAAAAACTTTATTGACAACATAAAACTGAACACAGTACACAAAGTGTAAACACACACACACACACAGAGGTAGTTAGTTAGCATGCTATCCTTTAGCCTTAACAACGTAAAACCAAACACAGTACTGTACACGCACACAAACACATACACACACGGAGGGAGTTTTTCCAGCGTCATGTCTTCTTTAACAACATAAAACCGAACACAGTACACGCACACAAACACACACGGAGGTAGTTGGCATGCTATCCTTTCATGCTATCCTTTAGCCTGTACAGTATAAACTGTTTTGTTCAAGCTTAAGGCTAAATGATAGCATGCTAACTAACTACCTCCGTGTGTGTGTGTGTGTGTGTGTGTGTGTGTGTGTGTGTGTGTGTGTGTGTGTGTGTGTGTGTGTTTACACTTTGTGTACTGTGTTCAGTTTTATGTTGTCAATAAAGTTTTTAAAAAATGTTTGTCTTAAATTAATACAGTTTTTCCAAATGTTATTTTGTTTTTTCAAATGTAATTCTGTTTTTTTCTAATGTAATTTCGTTTTTTCAAATGTTGTGTTTTTGTTGTTTTTTCAAATGTACCGGTAATTCAGTTTTTTTCTAATGTGGTTTGGGCCACTTCCGCTTCGGCCACTTCCGGTTTGGCTTAATGTAATTTGGTTTTTTCTAATGTGATTCCGGCCACTTCCGCTTTGGCTTAATGTAATTCCATTTTTTCAAATGTAATTTCGTTTTTTCAAATGTAATTTCGTTTTTTCAAATGTTGTTGTGTTTTTGTTGTTTTTGTTGTGTTTTTCCAAATGTAATTCCGTTTTTTTAAATGTTGTTCATTTACACCTTGGGGCCACCATAGTAAAGGCACTCACACAACAGAGCAGGCGAAGGAGCCTCTCTGAGTTTGACTGTCTCTGATGAGGAATGTCCCGTCCCTCCTTCCTTTCAGCAGCTCCTCCGCCTCTTTGCGTCTCATACCACCAACATACCAGGTCCTCTCCTCTTGGTGGGTATCGTCTTCTAGCGTGTATGGGCTTACACACAAACAGATTAATTTAGCCAAAGGAATACTATTTAATGCACTCGCTCTTGAATTTATAATCGTTCTGTATTTGATGCTAGAATGAAGGGAAGCTATAAGTGTCACACATTTAAAGAGTAAAGCAGAGGAAGAAGTGTCTTTAAAGCGGATTTGTCTTGTCGGTTTGGTTATAGGACAATAAAAACAAAAGATACTTACTCTTCTTCATCATCCTTTATACCAAGCCAGCTGTTTATTTGGCTCTGCCGTGTGCCTTGCTGGCTCAGCCACCTGAAACACGAAGAAGTCGCCTTTAAACATGTGATCTCTGCAGTTCTTGTGGGCTAACGAACAAAAAAAAGCAAATACTGATTTAAGTGTTCCAAGCATGGATTTTCCACTTCATCTGAACGTGCACAGGGACTTTTTATCCTTTGCAACATTCAAGATTTGTATTTATTTCAGCTTTAAAGCTGGGGTATGTAAGATTGTAATGTAGTCTGTAACTTTTCAAACAATATATATTTTAACATATTTCTTCACTCTGTCACTAGATTGATGTTAGAGAGGTAATCTCTGAAAAAACTAAAAAAAAATATTGTCCCCTTGCTTCTCCAGGTGGTAAATAAGCATTTCTAAAAAGAAAAAGTGACCCGCCATTTTCCAGCCAATAAAAACAAAGTTTGTAACCAGCCAATAAAAACCGAGCTTGAATTTGAATCAGCCAATAAAAACAGAGCTTGAATTCAAATTTCAACAGACCACAAGGGGGCAGAGCCATATATGGCTCTGAGGGGGAGGGATCAGAATGCTTTGCTTGTTGAAATTTTTTCTAAGTGCTGCTGTTCTACAGAAACTGCAGACTGAACCTTTAATGCACTTTTAGTTTGGTATGCATCTGTGCTGTATGCATCAACAGTCAAAATTTAATTATTTGGCTCGGATCAAGGCAGATTTTGTCATGGGAATATAGGTAAAGGTTGTGGATGTTTATCTGTAATTACCGTATTTTTCGTTGTATAAGTTGCACCTTTTGCATATTTTTGCAAGTCCTGCGACTTGTACGCCGAAGCGACTAATATACGTAACCCCCCCCCCCACACACACACACACACGATGATTTCATTCGTTATGACATGGAAAATATTGAACACTACCATTTTCAGCCGCTACAGGGCGCTCAAGTAATATCAGGTCTCTCTTGTAAATGAGTCCCCAAGGCTCAATGGTATTAACCTGTGTAAATAAAGGTTGGATGAAAAATATGGCAAGCCAAGTGTCTCATTAATATGTAAAAGTGGCTATTAATGAGACACTCGGCTTGCCATATCAAGCCACCTTCATCCCGCTCTGGAACTTCTGAAATAAATGTCAAATCAGCTGCATTTCACCGCGTCGCCCAGAAGAAATGCAGCTGATTTGACCGTTAAAGTGCATTTAATAAAGAAAAGTTCAACCGAGACACACCTTTACTATAATTATGTTATGTATTTTGCTGTATCATATGGATGATTATTGTTTGAATTTATTTTGTTTAAGAGGGAGCAGATATGATAAGAAATGTTCTTCTTCTGCTTCCTTTCATTTTATGTTGTTTTTTTAAAATTGTATTTGTGTTTCTAATGGAAATGAAGTGAAATGAATAAATAAATAAATAAATAAATAAATAAATAAATAAATAAATAAATAAATAAATAAACAAACAAATAAATAAATAAATAAATAAATAAATAAAATGTTGGGCAAACAAATAATTGTTTTTAGGTGGTTATCTTATTAAATTTCGAATAAATGCACAGCGAGTTTTCCCTCTGTGCACTCCAGCAGCCACGAACCAGCTTTTGAAATACAGCTGATTTGACCATTAAAATGCATTTATTAAGGAAAAGTTTATTCATTCATTTATTTGTTCATTTGAAAGAAACAAAAGAAACAAATTCATCAAAAAGAAAAAAACAGTGAATGAAAAGGGTGCAGAAAGAAGGAAATTTTTCTTATAAGAAAAGTTCAACTGAGACACCCCTTTGCTATAATGTCTAGCAAACAAATAATTGTTTTTAAGTGTTAATCCTGTTAAATTCTTGTTTAACCCGCTGCCGCCACTTGGCAGCCAATCGATTTTTGACACACCGGCCCACATTTCCGGGTGGTCAGCAGTGGCGCATAATAGATGTGACTTATACGCCGAAGCAACGCATTTGATGTTTTTTCCACTTTATTAGACACATTTGGACTGATGTGATTTATACGGCAGTGCGACAGGTATGGCGGAAAGTACGGTAATGTTAATGTGTGTGAGTTAAGAGAGTTGTTTTGTCTCCTGAGAGGAGCCTGCAGGCGCACCTGATAACTCACAGGCCTTCTCCGAGTCTGGAAGCTGGAAAACCGAGGTCGTCTCGACATCGCCTCTGTCTGATGAGTGTGTATTAAAGTTCCCCTATCAGTCTTGTCACTCGGTGCAACATATCACTATGGGAAATTGCGCCCGCGTAGTTTTACCTGAAGGAATACAATCACGCCTTTACGGCAGGGGCGTCAGCGTTGCGCCAGAGGCCACGCCCTCTGAGTACTTAAGCCGCTGACGCCCATCCATCGAATCTCTTATTGCCCTTCACCTCGCTTAAACCTGAACTCTCTCTCTTCGCGGGACTTCTCTGTTGCTTCATCGCTCGACCAGAGGTGAGCTTGCTCCCTACACAGAGCGTACAGAGAATTATTCCTGCGTACTGCTGGGCTAGCGAAAGCTAGTCCGGCACATTTTTCCTTAACCTCGAAGTTTTTTCTTCTCCTCTTTCCGCAGACTGCTTCGCTCGACGGCGCAAACTGCGTCACACTGTACCTCTGCTAACTCGTAGCAAGGCTAGCCAGCGAAAGCGACGCGACGGAGGAGACGTCTCAAATCAGAAGAAAAAGGATCTTGGAAGGACTCGCTCGCCTTATCTCGGACATGCCTCCGGAGAAAGGAAAGCGAAAGACAAGACTTCCAAAAAAGACCAGCAGAGCGGCAAGTCCGACCTCGCGCGCCTGCCCCAGCCGATGCAGTTTTTCCCTCTTAGCGACGGACACCCATGAGGCCTGTCCCGTCTGCTTGGGTATACTGCACGCGAACATGACGCTGGATGCACCTGACTTTTGCCCACATTGCAGCCAGATGCTGGAGGCGGTGAGGAGGCACCGGGCGGACTTCTTCACCAAGGCTATGGGGGCTGCGGTGGGGCCGGCAGACCCGGACACCTCTAACTGTCCCGGAGCCTCTAACTCCCACGCCGGAGCTCGAGAGCATGGCTTTGGATGACAGCACCCGAGTCAAATGGGGCGACAGCCCAGATGTGCTGGCCCCCATGGTGGACTTAACTGTCGACTTTGACACTCGAGGCATGATGAACGAGGACGAGATCTCGATTTCAGCCTCAGGTGAATTTTCTGCGGACGAGGCCGATGTCGGGTACGGGGAACAGGGAGAAGACCTCTCCCGCACCCCGGTACCTGTGCTCCCTGAGACGGACTTTTCCATCCCTGCTCTGTTCGACTTGTGTCACAGAGCAGCGGACGCGCTGCAAATCCCATGGCCGGAGCCTCCACCTCGTCAACAAGTCACAAGGTTGGCAGGAAATTATTTTTATTCAAAGCAGCAGGCTGCCACGAGGCAAAGGATGCCCGTCTTCCCGGACTTCCTCACAGAACTGACTCGCACCTGGTCTCAGCCCAGGGCGCCCATGCTGTTACCGCTCTCACAGTTTCCCGACGTGGACGGGATGGATGAGGTGGGAATAGCCAACGTGCCTCAAATTGAGGACACTTTGGCGTCTCATCTGGCTCCCAAGTCATCCGGGACAAAACCAACTCTTCCCAGCAAAGCCTGTCGAGCCTCGGCCTCTCTGCTCGAGAAGTACTACAGGGCTCAGGGCCTCGCAACGCGCGCAATGAACGCGTCCGCAATGATGCAAGCTTACCTGGCTGAAAAACTACAGGAGCTCCAAGTAACGACAGACAAGCAAGCTGCCGCCGAGCTGCTGGATGAAGCCCGCAGGACAACAGACTTTGTGCTCCGCATGATGGGGACAGCAGCTGTTGCTCAAGGTAGGGGAATGGCAGAAGTGGTCATCGCAATACGCCATCTGTGGATGACCCTGACTGACCTCCTGGAGGGACAGAAAATTCGTTTTCTGCACCATTCAATAGAACCGACGGGGCTTTTTGGAAAAGCGCTCGATTGAATTCAGACCAGGCTGGACCAGAGGCGCAAACAGGCTGAAGCTCTCCGGGTGGGCATCCCCAGGAGAACCTTCGCCACCCCCAGGGAATCAGCTGGGAGCAGAGCACCGCAGCCTCGACACCACTTAGCCACACGTGCCCCACCGCAAAAGCGGCCGGCGTACGAGGTCGAGCACCGGCAGAGACCACCGCCGGCTCCACCTCGGACTGAACACGCCTGGAGTAAGAACAGATTTGTTCCCCGCCAGGCGGACCGGTACAGAACCTCCTCGGCAAACCGGGACACCAAACAAAAGCGTGCCTGATGACCCAGGTCCGCTTCATAACTTTACACGATCACCCGCCCATGCGGTACGGGAAATGATCTTTTCACGTCCAGACTTTGTTTGTAGCACGGTACAAAAAACTGGTGATTCTGTTTTAGACACAAATCTTGTTCTTTCTGCTATTAGTGACATAAAGCCAAATATGTCATTATACATAAGCACGAATAAAGTTAAAAAAAACAGACTCTGTTTTCTTGACTCAAAAAAAATAAAAATAAAACAACAACAACAACAACAAACACAGTAACATCAGCAGAACAGTCCCCTCTGTTCTCCCAGCCGACATAAAGGGCCGTCTTCCCCCCTGCCTCACGGCTCACGGGGTGTTAGCCTAATTGATAAACCCCAGCAGGGTGCCTCTGTTCTGTCTGCAACAGACAAGCACAGAGGCGCCTGCGAACAGGCCCGTGTCTCCTCACAGAGGCAGGTGAGCGGTGTCATGTGTTCCACCCCCGCTCCGTTCTAAACCACGGAGCCGGGAATACACAAATCAACCAAACCCGTGACACGTCCGCACTCCAGGGGTGCGCGCCGACAGAATCTGACGACCCACCTTCCTGGCCACTCATTCATTGAACGCCAGTAAGGGACGGGGGGCCGCGACAGAAGCCCGCAGGCCAACACCAGTGTCACACATTCATTCTAATGCTGAAGTTGTCCCATTGTTTTCAATGGGTGACACGTCATGCTTAAACAGTGATTCTACAGCATGTGACCACGCTCACTGTACTGACCCAAACAGGGAACGGGCTGGAGTCAGGAGATCTGCTCGTTTAAAAAACGTGCATCCCCCCCGACCCATGACCCCCAACAAAAGGAGGAAAAGTAGACACTCTGTTCAGCCTTTATCTAATACAGTAATGACAGCAGATTGTCTCTGCTTCCAAACACTCTTGGTCAGAATGGTATGGAGGTACGTCTGTGGGAAGGTCCTCTTCCTAACCTGGTCGACCTTCAAAGGACCACTGAAATCAGGGTCTCTGAGGGAGAGCTGGTCCCACCACCTGCTCCTCTCCAAGGACTGTCTACATCACCAGAAGGAACAGTTTCGCCAATTAGGCTGAGAACTACGGCTAATTTTAGCTTGGTGGCGGAGAAGAACAGACTGATGGCCTCAGGCCTGCCAGAGAATGTGGTAAAAACCATTCAAAATGCACGTGCTATGTCAACACAGTCTCTCTATGCACGGAAATGGCATATTTTTGAAGCTTGGTGCACAGAAAGAAACATTATTTCTTATTCATGTGACCTGGCTCAGCTCCTCGCCTTTCTTCAGGACTTGCTGGAGAAAGGTTGCTCTTTCTCAACGATTAAGGTGTTCCTATCTGCAATTTCAGCTTGTCACGAAGGCTGGGGAAGCAGGACACCTGGCGCGCATCCACTCATAATAAGATTTATGAAGGGTGTGCTAAGGAGGAGGCCCCCCAGCAGGATTTTGATCCATGGATGGGATCTTAGCATGGTCTTGGGGGCTCTCTGTGATCCCCCATTCGAACCATTGAGCGACATTAAGATAGACTTNTACAGGGCTCAGGGCCTCGTAGTGCGCACGATGAACGCGTCCGCAATGATGCAAGCTTACCTGGCTGAAAAACTACAGGAGCTCCAGGTAACGACAGACAAGCAAGCTGCCGCCGAGCTGCTGGATGAAGCCCGCAGGGCAACAGACTTTGTGCTCCGCATGATGGGGACAGCAGCTGTTGCTCAGGGCAGGGGAATGGCAGAAGTGGTCATCGCAATACGCCATCTGTGGATGACCCTGACTGACCTCCCGGAGGGACAGAAAATTCCTTTTCTCCACCATTCAATAGAACCGACGGGGCTTTTTGGAAAAGCGCTCGATCGAATTCAGACCAGGCTGGACCAGAGGCGCAAACAGGCTGAAGCTCTCCGGGTGGGCATCCCCAGGAGAACCTTCACCCCCCCAGGGAATCAGCTGGGAGCAGAGCACCGCAGCCTCGACACCACTCAGCCACACGTGCCCCACCGCAAAAGCGGCCGGCGTACGAGGTCGAGCACCGGCAGAGACCACCGCCGGCTCCACCTCGGACTGAACACGCCTGGAGTAAGAACAGATTTGTTCCCCGCCAGGCGGACCGGTACAGAACCTCCTCGGCAAACTGGGACACCAAACAGAAGCATGCCTGATGAACCAGGTCCGCTTCATAACTTTACACAATCACCCGCCCACACGGTACGGGAAATGATCTTTTCACGTCCAGACTTTGTTTGTAGCACGGTACAAAAAGCTGGTGATTCTGTTTTAGACACAAATCATGTTCTTTCTGCTGTGAGTGACATAAAGCCAAATATGTTGTTACATATAAGCACGAATAAAGTTCAAAAAACAGACTCTGTTTACTTGACTCAAAAAACAACAACAACAACAACAAACACAGTAACATCAGCAGAACAGTCCCCTCTGTTCTCCCAGCTGACATAAAGGGTGGGGGCCATCTTCCCCCCCCTCCCTCACGGCTCACGGGGTGTTAGCCTAATTGATAAACCCCAGCAGGGCGCCTCTGCTATGTCTGCAACAGACAAGCACAGAGGCGCCTGCGAACAGGCCCGTGTCTCCTCACAGAGGCAGGTGAGAAGTGTCAAGTGTTCCATCCCCCACTCCGTTCTAAACCACGGAGCCGGGAATACACAAATCAACCAAACCCGTGACACGTCCGCGCTCCAGGGATGCGCGCCGACAGAATCTGACGACCCACCTTCCTGGCCACTCATTCATCGAACACCAGTAAGGGACGGGGGCCGCGACAGAAGCCCACAGGCCAACACCAGTGTCACACATTCATTCTAATGCTGAAGTTGTCCCATTGTTTTCAATGGGCGACGCGTCATGCTTAAACAGTGATTCTGCAGCGTGTGACCGCGCTCACTGTACTGACCCAAACAGGGAACGGGCTGGAGTCAGGAGATCTGCTCGTTTACAAAACGTGCATCCCCCCGACCCATGACCCCCAACAAAAGGAGGAAAAGTAGACACTCTGTTCAGCCTTTATCTAATAATGACAGCAGATTGTCTCTGCTTCCAAACACTCTTGGTCAGAATGGTATGGAGGTACGTCTGTGGGAAGGTCCTCTTCCTAACCTGGTCGACCTTCAAAGGACCACTGAAATCAGGGTCTCTGAGGGAGAGCTGGTCCCACCACCTGCTCCTCTCCAAGGACCGTCTACGTCACCAGAAGGAACAGTTTCACCAATTAGGCTGAGAACTACTGCTAATTTTAGCTTGGTGGCGGGGAAGAACAGACTGATGGCCTCAGGCCTGCCAGAGAATGTGGTAAAAACCATTCAAAATGCACGTGCTATGTCAACACAGTCTCTCTATGCACGGAAATGGCATATTTTTTAAGCTTGGTGCACAGAAAGAAATATTATTTCTTATTCATGTGACCTGGCTCAGCTCCTCACCTTTCTTCAGGACTTGCTGGAGAAAGGTCGCTCTTTCTCAACGATTAAGGTGTTCCTATCTGCAATTTCAGCTTGTCACGAAGGCTGGGGAAGCAGGACACCTGGCGCGCATCCGCTCATAATAAGATTTATGAAGGACGTGCTAAGGAGGAGGCCCCCCAGCAGGATTTTGACCCATGGATGGGATCTTAGCATGGTCTTGGGGGCTCTCTGTGATCCCCCATTTGAACCATTGAGCGACATTAAGATACAGTAGACTTATTATCTTACAAGACCGCTCTTCTCCTGGCTCTTTTCTTTCTAGTTTTTAGTAATTTTAAAAGTGTGTTTGTACCTGACTCTGCGCGTGTTTTGCGGGTGAATTACAGCCGAACTGATCTGTTAAGAATTGGAGCGGATTTACCACAGGGCACAGCTGAAATCAGCAACGAACTCAAATCAGAACTCGGAAGATTGGACCTGCTGAAAACGTCCTTCTGGAAGCAGATGCACTCCAGGGGAAAGAAAAGAAAGCGCTGCTCACGAGGAAAGAAGCGGGGTTGTCGTGCAGGAATTATGACGAGAATGCGGAAAGACGCTATAACCGGTAAACCCCCGATGCCGGCTCTTTTCCTGTCTAACGTTCGCTCACTCGACAACAAGATGGATCTACTTCGTTTGAGGGTAACCACGTCGGAGGAGATGAGAAGATGTTCCGTGCTTTGTCTTACGGAAACGTGGATTTCTGAGGAGACTCCAGACTCTGTTTACGAGCTGGACGACCGGCTCTTCTTCAGAACAGACCGGTGCTTCGAGACTACGGGGAAAACGCGAGGTGGTGGTGTTTGTATTTACGTACACAAAGATTGGTGCACGAACTGTGCTGTGATAAAAAGAGCTTGTTCAGCTGCCGTGGAGTTGATCACAATAAGATGTAGGCCGCATTATATGCCACGTGACTATTCAGTGATCGTAATCAGCGTTATTTACATAGCACCCGATGCTAATGCTAACGACGCCCAGAGAGAGATTCACGACTTACTCACCTCGCTGGAATGTAAATATCCTGAGGGGCTTTTCATTGTTTGCGGGGACGTCAATCACGTGGATCTCCAGGTGTCCCTCCCAGCCTTCAATAAGAACGTCTTCGCAGCCACGAGAGGAGATAAAACACTCGACCAAGTCTTCACAAATGTAAAGGGGGCATACACAGCGAAGACACGCCCAGCGCTCGGATCTTCAGACCACGACTCTCTGATTCTGGCGCCAAGAGAACTCCCTCCACTCAGGCGCCGGAAGCCGGAACAAAGAGAAATAACAATCTGGCCTCAAGATAGTTCCCCCATGTTGAGAGACTGTTTTGAGAGGACAAACTGGTCTGTTTTCAGAGAAGCAGCCACTGATGGTAGTTCAGTGGACATGGAATTGTACGCTTCCTCAGTCCTGGGTTACATCAGTACATGCTCTGAAAATGTATCCATAAAAAAATATGTGAAATCCTACCCGAACCGGAAACCCTGGTTAAATAAAGAAGTTCACGCCTTGCTAGCAGCCAGAGACACTGCATTCAAGTCAGGAGATAAAGTGGAACTGAGAAAGAGCAGGAATGAACTGAAGGATGGCATTAAGAAGGCCAAGGCCACGTATGCACAGAGGATCGAGGGACAGTTCACCTCACAAGACCCACGGAGCATGTGGAAGGGTATTAAATGCATAACAGACTACAAAGGCAAAAACAAACAATGCCCCAGGGACCCATCTCTGCCTGATGCCCTCAATAAGTTTTATGCACGTTTTGATGATCCAAACAGACCTGCTAGCACCAGACTCACCTCATCACCAGATGAAGAGCATCTCAGGGTGTCCGCAGCAGAAGTGAGAGGCAGTCTCAGAAAGATTAATCCTCATAAAGCAACCGGACCAGACAACATCCCAGGGAAAGTTCTGAAGGAATGTGCGGACCAGCTCTGTGAGGTGCTGGCTGACATCTTCACCACCTCACTTGCACTGGAGTCAGTTCCCACCTGCCTGAAGACCGCGACCATCATCCCAGTCCCAAAGAGCTCCACAGTGACTGGTCTGAATGACTATAGACCGGTGGCCCTCACCCCGATAGTCGCTAAATGTTTTGAGAAACTGGTCATGTCCCACATCAAGGCAACCGTCAACATCAATGAGGACCCTCATCAATACGCATACCGTGAGAACCGATCAACAGAGGACGCCATTTCTTCCGTGGTCCACACTGCTCTCACCCACCTGGATCAGAAGGACTCATACGTGCGTCTGCTCTTTGTGGACTTCACATCTGCCTTCAACACCATGATCCCCCAAACTCTGATAGACAAACTATCTACACTTGGACTAAGCCCCTCTATTTGTAACTGGATACTAGACTTCTTAACAGACAGACCACAGTCCGTGAAGATCCACAACTTCTCCTCCTCCACCATAACCCTCAGCACTGGCTCTCCTCAGGGATGTGTGCTGAGCCCCCTTCTGTTCACTCTGCTCACATATGATTGTACAGCCACACTTCCAGGCTGTCATATTGTTAAGTTTGCAGATGATACAGCGGTGGTGGGATGCATCACAAACAATGATGAGTCCAGCTACAGACAGGAGGTGGAACATCTGGAGAGCTGGTGCAAAGAGAACAATCTTCACATGAATGTGAAGAAGACAAAGGAGATGATTGTGGACTTCAGAAGGAACAAACACACCCATGCCCCACTGATAATAGGTGGGTCTGCAGTGGAAGTGGTCTCCAGCTACAAATACCTGGGTGTACACTTGAATGATAACCTCAGCTGGAGCAACAACACCACCAGCCTGATCAAGAAAGGTCATCAGAGACTCTACTTCCTCAGACGGCTGAGACGAGCCGGCCTGAGCAGCCCAGTTCTCACCTCGTTCTACAGGTGTGCAGTGGAGAGCATCCTGTGCTCCAGCATCAACGTGTGGCATGGAGGCTGCACAGTTGAAGAAAGAAAAGCTCTGCAGAGAGTGGTGAAGGCTGCACAGAAGTCTGTTGGAGTCAGTCTCCCCACCATCACAGACATTTACACCTCTAGATGCAGGAAAAGAGCCACCTGTATCATGAAAGACCTCACTCATCCAGCACACTCACTCTTTGCCCCACTCCCCTCAGGACGGAGGTTGAGGAGCATCAAGTGTAGAACCACTAGACTGAGGAACAGCTTCTACCCTGAGGCTGTTAGACTCATGAATAAATAAAAATAAAATTAAAATAAACACTGCAAAATATCACATCATGGTGATGCTGATATGTTTTCTTGTTGCTGTGTTCATCTGTGACCATCTGCTCATACAAACTCATGTTCGTGCTGCTGTTTATTCCCACTATATTAGGCTTAGTGTATTACTAGTTGATGTTTTTCTTAGTTAGTTCTCGATGTTATTACTGTTTTTCTCTTTCATTTGTTGTTGGATGTAACTGGGACCTCGTGTACATAATCTCGTTTTCATCTCATGTACCACATGCGGTGCAAATGACAATAAAGACTCTCTGACTCTGACTCTCTGACTCTCTGACTCTGACTCTTTGCTTGGCAAAACGTGTGGGTGACCTCCACACCTTGTCCGTACATCCAATGTGCACCAGGTTCGCCCCTGATGGGTCAAAGGTCACCCTAAGGCCTAATCCTGCATATATTCCCAAAGTTTTGACTTTAAACCCCAGAAGTCTGGACTTTGAACTCTCTTCTTTTCCACCTGCTCCTATCCTCACTCAGGAACAGGAAAGGCTGAAGGCTTTCTGCCCCGTGAGTGCTTTAAGCACTTACATGCAGAGAACAGCCGAATGGAGAAAAACAAATCAACTGTTTGTGTGCTTTGCTGCACCAGCTACGGGTAAGGCCCTATCAAAACAGCGCCTCTCACACTGGGTGACTGAGGCCATTAAAAGGGCGTACAGTAGCAAAGGTCAACAAGTACCCTCTGGAGTGCGTGCCCACTCTACTCGGGGCTTGGCCACCTCATGGTCACTGTTCAAGGGTGTACCAGTTGCAGACATCTGTGCTGCTGCGAACTGGAGTTCAATGAACACGTTTGCAAAGCATTACAGTTTGGATGTTACTGCTTGTGATGTCACTCAGGCTGTCCTTTCTAACACACAGTAGAAAGCGACCTTGAGATGCCTTTTGAATAAGGCGGATGTTCACACTTGGATGCATTTTACTGAGCATTTCAAGGGCGTGAATGAATTACGTTCCCATAGTGATATGTTGCACCGAGTGACAAGACTGATAAGGGAACTGAAAGTTATGCACCATAACTCATGTTCCCTGAAGGAAGGGAACGAGGTGCAACATACCTGGCCCTTTCAATGCTGAAAGCTCGGTGAAGTGCATTCTGGAGATCGATGGATGGGCGTCAGCGGCTTAAGTACTCAGAGGGCGTGGCCTCTGGCGCAACGCTGACGCCCCTGCCGTAAAGGCGTGATTGTATTCCTTCAGGTAAAACTGCGCGGGCGCAATTTCCCATAGTGATATGTTGCACCTCGTTCCCTTACTTCAGGGAACATGAGATATGATGCATAACTTTCAGGTTTTCCTGCCCCTCTGTCCGGCGCAGATTCTCACTGACGAGGCTAAAAGCATGTAACTTTTGTACACGTGTGAAGGCTTCCTCGTGAGCGTCTACCCTTGAAGTAAAGGCCGGTTTAAAAATCTTCTTGTGTCCTCAGATTTAACTTGGTATTGTGGTTAAATATATATATATATATA
>JBBPBX010057068.1:0-12706 GCA_038048925.1 Garcialebias charrua | reverse complement strand
GCTCAAGTTTGAATACAGTTGATGCGCTCTCAATAAATGTGTGTGTAACTTTAGGGGCTATTGATTGTGGACTCTTCATCATCAGTTCAAAAAGCTGTTTTCCACACAAAAGAAAGCTTTGAGGAAAGAAAGGAGAAGGGCAGAAGAGCAGAAGAAAAGAAACTGATTTTAAAATGTGCTCTAAAGAACAGCAGACTGCAAGCTCTCCTCTTCCCTCCCTTATTTTTTTTCCTGGCTCCTTTCTTTGCAGCTATAGAAAAGAACTGAATGATTGTAGGGTGCAATGGGGGGGGGCTGAGACAGGGTTACTGAAAGACCTCAACGCTTTTACAGATTTCCTCTCTCCCCACCATGGAGGACATCTGACCTTTGATGGGGGAGAAGAAGGTAGCAAGGAGAAGACAGAGATAAAGGTGGGGAGTGGGCGGGGGGTGGGTTGGGGGTGCTGGGAGAGGAGGGCAATCATAATGAAAAGTGGTAACTCCTCAGAGAGCGAGTGCGAAAGAAATGTCTAAGGGCCAGTAATGAGATCGTCTGACTAGCGAGTTGCTATAGCAACCACCACAGTATTACTATACACCACACTGTATGAATGAGAGAGAGGCCATTTATTGTGGCTACAAGTGGGTGGGTCAAAGAGAAGAAGAAAGGCAACTCAGTGTTAAATATATGATTTGTTAAGTTCAATCTAATTCTCCAATTTTTTTAATCATGTACGGACTGTAATGCACAGTAACTTTGTTCTTAAAGCTCCGCTGACAATCATCTTTTAACTTTCCATAAAATGGCACAACATATATATATATATATATTAAGATTGACCTCTGATCGTTTTTGCTAAAACAATGAAATAACATATATATATATTAAGATTGACCTCTGATCGTTTTTGCTAAAACAATGTGAAATTAATGAAAATTCCTCTCCAAAATAGTTTAAAATTAGCGCCGTTTTTTTACACGGTAAATTCGGGTTTTTCCGGTCACGTGATTGTGACGTCACATACAGATCTCTGCTCCAACGGCACATTTAATACAATGGAGAAAGATCCAAACGCATCTGTCGAATTTAGCCATTTAAAACTTTAGATTTTAGCGATTTGGCTTCAGTTCGTGAAGAAGAAGTTATTTTGAGTGATAAACAACCAACAGCAAAGTTTCTTTTGTCCGTGTTGCTTTTTTTTTCAGGAGAGGTTTCACATACATGAAGTGAGCACCAGATGTCAGCAAAGCTATCGTGATAACTCTTACAGAGCACTGTAGAGTGCTCTGCTTTGCCAGAAGGTCCGGGGTTCGATCCCCAGTCACTGCATACCTCGTTGTGTCCCTGGGCAAGACACTTAACCCCGAGTTGCTCCCGGTAGGACTGGATGGCACCTTGCATGGTAGCTTACCGCTATCGTTGTATGAATGTGTGTATGAATGGGTAGATGGCTGGTACTGTGAAGCGCTTTGGGGCCCCTCATAGGGGCCCCAAAACTGGGCTGGAAAGCGCTATATAAGTAAGCTCCATTTACCATTTAGTCTACGGAGGGAAAGAAAGTCACAGTCACAAGGCGTTTCCTAGCATTCAGAGTTAGACAGGATCTATTTCTGAAAAAGAAACCCAATTTAACTTTATTTCCTAACCAGGTTTCCCAAATGGAGCTTAAAAGGGAGATGTGAGNAAAAGCCTCTGCTCCGAGGCCTGCATGCACGCGCAGACTGGGGAGATTTTTCTTTTAATTCTTCCATTCAGTAACTGATTATTGATGAAAAACATTTCCTCTTCACCTTCCAGCCTTGTTGATGATGTTACGGCTGGCTCAGGCCGAACACATTAAAGGGACACAAGACACAAGAAGGCAGAAGGTAAATTAAAAAGCTTTATTGAAAAACTGCCCGACAGGGTAAGATGGACCCCTGCACTCCTCCCTCCAGGTGCGGAGTGCACCGTCTTCTAGCACAGGGTCAAGGAAAAAGCAAAAACAGACAAAAGTTCAAACGAATGGTGGACAAGAGTGAGTCAGCCAAAAATAATATAACGTCACCAGCGCAGGGCCAACCCATAAAAACAGGGCCGTCGAAGCCTGTCTGGTGACGGACTACCTAACCAAAGGGGACTCTAGGGGTAAAAGAAAACCGAGAACTGAGCTACCGATCTCACTCTGTCATTAGGCAAACAAAAAGACTCCAAACAGCTGGCCACCACCAGCCACACAACCTCCTGGTTAAACCAAGCTAACCAAACCACACAGGTCAGCCTTCCTTTTCTGAGCAGGATCCCAAAATGTCACCAATGCAGCCTACAGCCACCAAGTGCACCAAACACAACAAAAGTCAAGAATGAACAACCATTCCTAAGTGCGTCAAGCACAGTCAAACTTCACAAACAAATGAGCAGACACTTTCTAAGTGCATCTAGCAGTCGGGACCAAACATGAGCAATCAGCTACTCACCAACAATCTTCTAAACAGAAGATCAACCTTCCTGACAGGGGCGGGCGGAGAACACCCCACAGTACCCAAACAGTACCCAAACAGCTCAGCACAAAGCAACCAAACTCTGAGCTCACAACCTCCGCATCCAAGTACAGTCAACTTGAAGTATATATTGGCGTGTCACTCAGGTCCTTCTGGCTGAACACACAAGCCTGATCATAATCAGACTAATTAACCAACAAAACAAGACTGCAGTCAACATATACAAAAAACTGTAGGTGTCAGCATGGGTAGCTTCCTCAGGATACATAACAGGTGATCTTTTAAGTTCCCACATGGTCGAATTTGCCCCAGAGGTCCTTGTCATGCAGGACAACTTTGATGTCCTCCATCCCTTGCACAACAAAGTTTGTGATTTGCTTCACAGTCTTTACTTTATATTCTGAAGGGGAAGTTGGATGAGGTTTGTGGTGAAGAGTCAAATAAATGATTATTTACACACTGGAGCTGCTACCTGCTGGCTGGACGCCTTCAGAGGACTGTCCTTGGTGGACTCTTTTGGGGGGTCCGCTCACTCCGAGTCCGAGCGCTCTGCAAGGTTGAACTGGTCCCCTCCGTTTGCCATGTCCTAAAAGACACGCACACAGGTTCCACACATGTTTGGAGTTTAACTGGTGCAATATAATTAGTGGGTTTCATCACAATGAGACATTTTGACACCAAACATTAAAGATTTGGGACAGTGGTCGTTTGTCCTCATCAAACTAACTCATAAACATGATTCATTTTGATAAGACCGCGCGCGGCACGTTCGGTTCACATAACCTGATCAAGCTTAATCTGAAATGAGATTACACGAGATTATAAATAAACTAACTTCAGAAAAAGTGTGCTGATGATCCAGGTTGATACTCTGATGCATGCTCAATAATCCAGGTAGAAAAATCTAAAAAAGCTAAGTCTGGTCCTCTGGACATTCAAAAAATAAAACAAAACAAAGCAAAAAAATAATAATGTAGAAACGTTTCGTCTTTCGTCCGAAAGACTTCCTCAGTCTGAGTTGCTGTATTCAGCTCAGTCTTATAAATAGCACCCTCTCACAGTGTTACACAACCAGTTGGCTGATGACAGCCTGAAACCAGCTGCTCACATGATCAAGAAGGACCATCAGCCTAACAGCCCAACATCACACTATTTATAAGACTGAGCTGAATACAGCAACTCAGACTGAGGAAGTCTTTCGGACGAAAGACAAAACGTTTCTACATTATTATTATTTTGCTTTGTTTCGTTTTATTTTTTGAATGTCCAGAGGACCAGACTTAGCTTTTTTAGATCCAGGTTGACGTTTCTCCTGAAAGTCCAGATCAAGTCAGATCCTCATGTTCTCATCATGAGGATCCTGAACAGATCATGTTTTCATCATGAGGATCCTGAGCAGTTGACAACAATGATGTGTTTGTCATGTGAATGCTCCATCTCCATGCTCCGTGTCTTGAAAGTGCACGCTGTTTCTCGGGGGAGGACGGGGTCACAAAACATACCTAGGACACCGAATTCCAAGTCCAGATTAACACCACACACCTGTAGGGAACAGCACTCTCATGTCCGTATGGAATATGGGCCTCTCCGCATCTCTCTGAAACTCTCAGTGTTACACTTTCTTGGACATCTCAAGGACACAAGTGGACACTACTTTTTGTTAGAATTATGTTGAATTAATGGACACCAATTAATCAGATTGAACTTTCTTTTTAATGTGTGTTAATTCAGAATTGATCAACAGTATATTTTTGTCATTTAATGATGATTTTACTAAGCTGGTATATTTTAAATATGCCAAAGTTAAGAGAACATCTCAGAATGATCTTGCTTTAAACTGTCTGCTCTCTGCAGAATAAGTGTCTAAAGTTGAATGAACAATCCGTTCTATTTGTTTGAACTGTTTTTGGAACGAAAGAAAAGTTCTAGACATAACTTAATCTTCGGTCTCCCGTCCGTTCTAAAAACAATTCATCTGTGCTCAAACAGAGAGTGCTCTGTTTTCACACCTGCAGGTTTTGTTTTGTCTCCGTGCTGGGACTCAGTTCTCGGGGAGAAGCTGAGCTGATGAGTTCTCGGGGAGAAGGGAAGATGCACGGACGTCTTTCTCCAAGCTGATGTACGTCCCGGCCATGCACCAAGGGCCCACGTCTTCAGCAAAGGTTCAAACAGCACGTCAGCTGTGAACCCCTTCGAGTGTCACAGCTCCAAGCGGTGACACTCTTTCTGGAAGTTATCTTGAAACAAAACCAGAGCTGGGCATTACTCTGGGAGGCCGACGCAGACGGTCTCGAGACCGTGGCAAGATGAACGTGGGTCGCCTGTAAAACGCAGCAGCATGCGCGTCTGGCTTGACTAATTTACCGGAGTCGAGACAGGATCATCTTCACGAAGGTAAAAGTCGTTTCATCACGGTACGGACGTCCAGCCGAAACCGAGCAGAGGGTGCTATCTCTGGTTAAACATCTCAAGATAAGATTCAACCATTTCCTTTCAATCTTTTATCTTTCCTCCTTAAACTCCTCCTTATGTTTATTTTCATCATGGTAAACTTTAAGTAATGTGCCAACAGAAAGGTCCAACTGTCTGTTTGTTTTTAATTTGAATTCTTGTCATAGTAGTTAGAATCAGAGCTAATATCGATACCAATGTTTAATGTAATTTTGTGATAGTTTCAATAAAAGATCTATTTTCTGGTAGACCAACATAAATTGAAGTCTAAGTTTCAATAAAAGATCTATTGTGGACGTTCCTGTCACTGATCACTGCTGTGTGTATTTTAATTTGTCTTTTAATCTCAACAGTTGTCCTCATAAAGTGATTTCCCAGAGGCGAATTATCAATCAGAAAGCGGTTGAGAAATTCTCAGAATCATTTGAGCCCAGCAGTTTTGTTAGTTGCAGTGATGCTGATTCCTTTGTAGAGTCTTTTAATAGACACTGCCTGTCTGTCTTAGATGAGGTTGCTCCTGTAAAGCACAAAATGTCCTCTTGTGAAAACGCTTGTCCTTGGAGAAATGAAGAAATTATGTTGTTCAGAAGTTCATGTCGTAAGGTAGAGCGTTTGTGGAAATCTACTAAACTTGAAGTCCACAGACTGCACTTAAAGGAGCTGATGTCAGCCCTAAATGAAATGATTAAACAGGCCAGGTCAGCATATTTTTCTAATCTTGTAAGTATAAATAAGAAAAATTCAAAAGTCTTGTTTGATACCATTAATAATATGGTTTCACCTCCACTCCCTCCTGTGCCTGTATTCTCACTAGATGATTGTAACAAATTTTTAAACTATTTTGTAGAAAAGGTTGACAACATCAGGGCACATGTTAATTTGGCTCTTGGTGTCACCCTCAGTTCAGTGCCTTCAGTGAGCTCCTGGTCTTCATTTACACCTGTCGCTTTAGAGGACGTGAAGGTTGTTCTAAAAGAGGTCAAACCTTCCTCCTGTGTGCTAGATGCTGTCCCTGCATCACTGTTCTTGAAGGTGCCAGATATCATCAGCCCACATGTAGCAAAATTAATTAACATTTCTCTTTCTACAGGGTCAGTTCCATGTCTTTTGAAACAAACGGTTTTAAATCCGATTTTGAAAAAGCCCAATTTGGACCCCACTGAGCTCTGCAACTACAGGCCAATATCAAAATTACCTTTTCTTGCTAAAATTTTGGAGAAGTTAGTTACTGCACAGTTGAATACTTTCTTGCAAAGTAATAATATTCTGGACAAATTTCAATCTGGTTTTCGCAAAATGCACTCCACTGAAACTGCCTTATTAAAAGTATCCAATGACATTTTGATGGCTGCAGACTCCGGTCAGAGCAGTGTATTGATTTTATTAGATCTTTCTTCAGCTTTTGATACAGTCGACCACAAAATTCTGATACATCGACTGCAACATGAATTGGGATTTTCTGGAACTGTTTTGAAGTGGTTTTCCTCTTATCTGAACAACAGAACATTTTCAATGTTTGTGAATAACATACAGTCTAAGACCTCTCCGTTAAGGTATGGTGTTCCTCAGGGTTCAGTCTTGGGTCCTATTCTGTTCATTTTATACATCACCCCCCTTGCAAAGATTATAAATAACTTCAGAAATGTCTCTTACCATTTCTATGCTGACGACATTCAACTCTATTGCTCCTTCAATGATTCAGAATTACACAAGTTAGATGAATTAGTAAACTGCGTGTCACATATTAAGGTGTGGTTAGCCAACAACTGCCTTCAGTTAAATTCTGCCAAGACTGAAACCCTGATCATTGCCCCTGAACAGAAAGTTCCTCGGATCAAACAACATCTCGGTTCTCTGGGCTCCTCTTCTCAGCCGAGCCTCAGAAACCTTGGTGTTCAGTTCGACCAGTCAATGTCTTTGGACAAACATTCAAAGCTTCTGGTCAGAAACTGCTTTTATCACCTGAGGAACATTTCTAAACTGAGGGCAATGTTATCCAAACCTGACCTGGAGATGATTATTCATGTTTTTATCTCTTCTCGTTTAGATTACTGCAATTCCCTTTTTACTTGTTTTAATAAGTCTGCTGTCGCTCGTGTCCAGTTGGTCCAGAACGCTGCTGCGAGGCTTTTAACAGGAACTAATAGAAGGTCTCACATCACACCGGTTTTATATGATCTACATTGGCTCCCTGTTGAATTTAGAATTCATTTTAAAATTTTGGTATTAACTTTTAGAGCGTTAAATGGACAGGCCCCCCAGTACATCACAGAAATGCTGATCCCCTATTCTCCAGCCCGCACCCTTCGTTCTTCAGCATTGAACCTTCTAAAGGTCCCTAAGACCCGGNTATTCTGTTCATTATTTACATCCTTGCAAAGATTATAAATAACTTCAGAAATGTCTCTTACCATTTCTATGCTGACGACATTCAACTCTATTGCTCCTTCAATGATTCAGAATTACACAAGTTAGATGAATTAGTAAACTGCGTGTCACATATTAAGGTGTGGTTAGCCAACAACTGCCTTCAGTTAAATTCTGCCAAGACTGAAACCCTGATCATTGCCCCTGAACAGAAAGTTCCTCGGATCAAACAACATCTCGGTTCTCTGGGCTCCTCTTCTCAGCCGAGCCTCAGAAACCTTGGTGTTCAGTTCGACCAGTCAATGTCTTTGGACAAACATTCAAAGCTTCTGGTCAGAAACTGCTTTTATCACCTGAGGAACATTTCTAAACTGAGGGCAATGTTATCCAAACCTGACCTGGAGATGATTATTCATGTTTTTATCTCTTCTCGTTTAGATTACTGCAATTCCCTTTTTACTTGTTTTAATAAGTCTGCTGTCGCTCGTGTCCAGTTGGTCCAGAACGCTGCTGCGAGGCTTTTAACAGGAACAAATAGAAGGTCTCACATCACACCGGTTTTATATGATCTACATTGGCTCCCTGTTGAATTTAGAATTCATTTTAAAATTTTGGTATTAACTTTTAGAGCGTTAAATGGACAGGCCCCCCAGTACATCACAGAAATGCTGATCCCCTATTCTCCAGCCCGCACCCTTCGTTCTTCAGCATTGAACCTTCTAAAGGTCCCTAAGACCCGGTTTAAAACTCGGGGTGACCTTTCCTTTCAGGCCGTAGCCCCCCGGCTGTGGAATGCCCTGCCCCTGTCTCTTCGTGTGACCGTCTCTATTGATTCCTTTAAAACGCAGCTTAAGACACTTTTATTCAGACAAGCTTTTAGATAAATGTTTTTATTTAGTGTTTTTATCAATTGTTCTTGTTTTTATTAGCTGTTCTTATTGTTTTGATTAATCAGCTTTTACTACAGTAATTCTTCTGTTTATTTTAATCTTTTATTTATATGTTGTACAGCACTTTGTGATTTTATCTGCGAAAAGTGCTATATAAATAAACTTTACTTACTTACTTACTTACTATTTTCTGGTAGACCAACATAAATTGAAGTCTAAGTGTGAAATTACATTTCTGGCTAATCACATCGTTAGATTTGTTGATTTAATCTGAAAAAGTTGAGACCCCGTTTAACTGATGGTAAGTTTGGAACAGTCTAAAACCTGCTCAAATCTATCATCTAATCTATAGGTAAGTCAGTAAACTGACCTCGTTTGTGTTTAATTACACAAACGGCCTATAGATTCCTTTACATATTGGTGGCCCGTACGGGGAACGGACTTTTCAACGTTCTAAAACAGTCATAAATATCGCAAAAAACCGCGGTTAAGCCATTCTTCGACGATATCACGTGCATAGAACTCAAACAACACAAATAAACCGTCAGAAATGTGTACATAAATGAATCTGACAACCAGCAGTCTCACAGAACCAACTTCTTTGAACACAACACACAATGGACCAATCACAGCGCTTTAAGCAGCCATATTGACTCGGTACCGCTAGCGTTAGCTCGACCCAAAGTACTGGACACAAATAAACGTATTTTTACACCGCAGAAAATTCTGTAAACGAGCCCAAACACATCCAGGCTAACTCCCACGCCTTCCAGAGAAGGCAGCACGCTAACTGTGTACAACAACGGACTTTACGTCACTCGGAACCGGAGGTCGAAACGTCCGGTCCAAAAGCTGAGTGGGTTTCACCCGAACCTCGGCAAACACGTTGTAACAGAAAAAGGCACTTAATGGAGCAGCATAATAATGTGTGAAACAGACGTTTAACAGTAACCCGCACATGTAATAAAATGAAGCAACGGTGACACGGCGGTCACAAAATGAAAAAATGCATGCAGCGTGCGACACGTTATGAACGTCTCACAAGCACAGACAAAACATTTATCACTCAGCAGCTTCAAACAGACGTTGAAATGTGAAATAAAAAATAATTCTATCGGGAAATAATCCAGACAATGCCACGATCAGCAACTCCCGGACACTCCACCAGCCAGAACTATTCTTATAAGCCCAAAACCAGGATGCAAAACTAAGCCAACACGTTATGAGCACTTAGGCTACAAAAACAACTTATCAATTTAATCTTTCAGCAGACCGTCAAATCACTTGACAAACAACTCACAATATCAGTCACGTCCTCGCGTGGAGGCGCCGTTTCCATAATCTGGAGCATGTGTGACTCAGTGCATGTCTCAAACTGTGCAATTCGAGGGGCAGGAGGGCCGCTTCTCGTGGGTACATGTTGGGACAGACCATTTTTCAATGGTTCACGGTGCCCATGCAACCTCCTTCGAATTTCACCTACTGTGAGATCCATGAGAGAACTCTTTTGTTCGACCGACCATAGGTCCGTGAACACACCGCACCGCTCGAACGGCGCGTCACACGTGGGCGGCGTTAGGTTTGGAAGACACAGTTTCCCATGAACGCTTGGGTTTTAGAACTACAGTTCTGTCTTCGCTGTGATTGGTCGATTACGCTGTAAGTGTTGACGCTTGCGCAGTGGGTGAAGCCCCGCTCCTCGTCAACTTTCACTTCGGTATACCTGCTCTTACAGGCTTCATGCTTGTTTGTCCGTTACTATCTCTGAAAAGACTGTTTCATCGCGGTGTTTTTGGGATTTTAATGGGTGGATTGAGTCTGTTGCTCTGTTGACTGCCGATCGCCATGTGACCAGGTCACGTGACGCCGGGAGCTGCAGCTCCTTTATGGGTCCGACTTTAATTTTCTTTTAAACGCAGTTTAAAAGATTTCACAGTTCAACCAATGTTTCTCACATCGTTTCGTATTTTGTGAGGCTGGGGTTCGAGAGTTTTGTCACGTCAAGGCTCTGGATATTTCTGATTGATGCTTTTGACCCGTTGTTAGACGTCTGTGAATGTTTGGCAGCTCACGGCTGCGCTCACAGGTGATAACAGCGCCTCTATAGCGGTCAGAAAGAGAATTGCGGTCGCTGTGATAAATTTATCCAGCGTTGCTCACCCCACCTGCTGGTTACTAGAGGAGACGCAGTCTTCCTGTAATTTGTACGTTTGAACGTTCCTGTTTTTAAACGGGGAACAATTTGAAATATTGTACTCACAGCACACTTTATTTTGATTTTCGCAGAGAATCAAATGTTGATGGCAGAACAGTTACACAGAATTCAGACAGACATGTCTGCTTTTTGATAAAACTTGACACTTTTATCTTAGATTCTGTGCAGAACACATTGTCTGCTTTTTGATAAAACTTGACACTTTTATCTTAGATTCTGTGCAGAACACATTGTCTGTCACACGTTAATTTAGACTGCAAGTTTAAAATAACACACATGAGGCTTCTTTTGTCTTGATTTTCACAAAATCACACAAAAAACAGCCAATTTTGTTTGACCTTGTCACAGGTCGACAAATTAATAGGAATCACTGATTTTTTATTTAATTTCACATCCTGGCATCACATGGTGAGACTGCACACTGTGAAATAAGACCCACTTTACTTGATTTTTCACAGGAAATCAGTACAAAGATGGACGTTCTGGCAGGTGCATCAACAAATTGTGGGATTGATTCATCCTTTGATAGGCACTTAGCTGCAAAGAACGTCCTTCAGGAACCAGGTGAACATCCCCTGGTGTTTTACGACAGGCTCTCTCTGTTTACACAGGGGATAAAACTGTCACTGGGATTGAGGAAGATTACCTGTTTAAAAGTCGTTTCACTTTGAATCTGATACCTTTCATAATGAAATGTGTTCGCTTCAATGTTAATTGCAAAGAGAGTACCATGGCAGAAATTAAACAATGTGCTGTGGAATTTTTTGACATGCTCGAACGACGGAAAACACCCTCAGTGGTGTGCCCAGGTCAAAAGGTCACATCCCACTCGCAGGAAGTAGAAGAGGTTTCCTCTCCTTCAGAGTGCGAGAGTGAACAGGTTTTTCTGGATAAACAACAGTTCGGTTCCACAAGCTGGACCAGTGACTCAGATCGGTTCACAGGAAGTTCTGCTGCCCCTGCCCCTCAGGTTGATGACCCTGAGATGAGCAGAGAACCACACAAGGTAGGTGTTCGCTCTCTAGATGAACCCAGATGGTTCGGATCGAACCAAAAGAGTTCTCTCATGGATCTCACAGTAGGTGAAATTCGAAGGAGGTTGCATGGGCACCGTGAACCATTGAAAAATGGTCTGTCCCAACATGTACCCACGAGAAGCGGCCCTCCTGCCCCTGCCCCTCGAACTGCACAGTTTGAGACATGCAATGAGTCACACATGCTCCAGATTATGGAAACGGCGCCTCCGCGCGAGGACGTGACTGAGGTTGTGAGTTGTTTGTCAAGTGATTTGAATGTTACAGTGGTTGACCAAGCTGACACAATGTATGACGTTGTTCTTGATGATAACACACACAACGTTGTTCATCCTGATGAAGCGACGCGCAGCACTGCCTTTTGCAGCAACTCAGTGCACACAGTTGACATCAACAACGTCAACACTGACATAAATGCTGACAGCAAACAAATTGCTGATGATCAGCGTCCTGAAAATCAAGATGCTGACAGCAAACAAATTGCTGAAAATCCACATCCTGAAGGTCATGAGGCAGACAGCCATCATGATGCTGACAGCAACGACGATTACACAGACAGAGTTACGCGTACACAGAGGTGTGTGCTTAAACCTAGAAGGTTTCTGTGTAAATTTATGAGAATGGGGCGCGCTAAGAAAGCTTACCTGCCACTCAGACTGGAAGGGGTCTTCGCGCGAGAGGCACTCCTGGATAGCGGCTCAGACGTGACTATCATGTCAGCCGAGCTGTTTGAGAGGCTACGGACCGCCGCTAACAGTGTTGGCAGAGAGATACCCCTGACAGAATGTGCTATAGAGTTGCAAGGACTCTCAGAAATGGGTACAACCCTGACAGCTATTGCCATGGTTCACATGCAGATGGGCGAGACGACAATTTGCCATCCGGTACATGTGTCTACGGTGGACTCCTTCCCATTTCTGGTCGGCCAAGATTTTATAAATCGCTTTGAAGCGATTATAGATTATGGTAGTCAGACATTGTGGGCCACAGTGAGCAGTCCACTGCCAATCGAGGTGCCCACCCAAGGTCAGGACACTGACTGTCTAACAACAGGTACCGCTGAGGTCACATGGGATTCCCCAACCGAGACCACGAGCCCGGTAAGTGAACCTTCATATACAGGTGAGACAGAGGAGACTCAACAGGTGGACCAGACTCTGGACCAACACGAGAACCTCCTCTGCGAGCTGACACCTTCAGCACTCACTGAGCACTGCCTACCACCGGTAGAAGAAGGTGTGGAGATCCAAGGGTCCCACACCGATGACGCTGTACTGTCCTGTGGGA